>OMNV01029478.1:10715-39420 GCA_900303265.1 Brotula barbata
TTTATTGAGCCTGCAGTTATTCACCACTGGCAAACATTGCAAAATGGGCTACTGCAGCGACTCAGCCAGAAGGACAAAGTCATACTTGGATGCGACATGAGGGATGACTCTCCAGGTTGTTATATTTCACTGAATTACTAAATTTTATGTAGGTGTTTGATGGTTTATGAGGTTCAAAGGAGAGTGGCAGAAAATATGGAAATGAGAATAATAATATCAAGTTTTTTACTCTCTTTTTTCAGGGCACTCAGCAAAGTTTGGGAGTTACACAACGATGGACCTAGATACAAACAAGGTTGTGGACATCCAGTTGGTTCAGGTGAGGGGCTACAAATGATTAGTAAAATATTTAATTATGTAAATGAAGTTCATTATACATTTTCTAATACTAATTATTTTTGGGTTTTGCTTGCAGGGGTACAGAGCAATGAGGTTGGTGGTAGCTACCACATGGAGAAAGAGGGCCTGAAGAGGAGTCTGGCATTGTTGAATGCACGTGGTGTGACTCTTGACTGCACTGTCACTGACCGTCATCCACAAATACAAAAGTTCCTCAGGGAGAACAACGTCACATACTATGATGATGTCTGGCACATGGCAAAAGGTATGTCTACTGATTTTCATGTCCATCCACATCCCAACCCATCCACACAGTAGCAGTAAATATAATTTCATTATGCCCAAAGCAGTACTCTCTGATTTCTTAGTACTCTTTATTATTGCATATTTCATCTGAGTAACATCAAAGACAATCGGTGTCCTTCAAGTAACAGTCAAAAATTTTGATAGTATTTGTACTCATTCTTTGCAAAGTTTTTCCAATTGCTGCACTTGGCTTATTTCTAAATTTTTGCACAATTTGATTATAATGAATGTATTTCAGGAGATTGTTGTCGACTTCCGGAGAGGCCACACCCAACACCCGCCACTGATCATCGATGGTGCTGCTGTAGAGAGAGTGAGCAGCACCAAATTCCTGGGCGTGCACATCAGTGAGGACCTCTCCTGGACCACCAACACCGCATCACTGGTGAAGAAAGCCCAGCGGCGCCTCTACTTCCTGCGCAAACTCAAGCGGGCGAGTGCACCACCACCCATCGTGTGCACATTCTACCGAGGCACCGTTGAGAGCATCCTGTCTGGTTGCATCACTGTGTGGGGCGGCAGCTGCACTGAATACAACAGAAAAGCCCTGCAGCGCATAGTGAATACAGCTGGTAAGATCATCGGTGCCCCACTCCCCTCCCTGCAAGACCTATACACCACCCGCCTCACACGCAAAGCGCTCACGATTGTGAGCGATGCGAGCCACCCTGCATACAACCTGTTCAGCCTCCTGCCCTCCGGAAGAAGGTATAGGAGCCTCCGTTCCCACACCACCAGACTCACCAACAGCTCCATCCACCAGGCTGTCAGGAAGCTAAACCCTCCCCCCCCCCACACGCACTCTGCACTCTGAACGCTCAAATGAAGGACAGTCTTGCACTACTATTTACATTATTATTATTACTATTATTCCCATTGCACACCGATTTCAACAGGGAACTTTTGCTGCTAACTTATACAGTCTTGCACTAGTATTATTATTATTATTGCTATTATTCCATTGCACACCAATTTCAACAGCGAACTTTGGCTGCTAACTTATATAACTTATACAACTTATAAAAAAAACTTTGCTGCTACTCACTAACCCACTAACCCCCACTCACTACCTCTATTGTTTACTTCTTTGCCCTGTGTCTACAGTGCACTTTAGTCATTGTTTTTAGTGTTAGGACATGTCTGTCTGTATGTTGTGCCTTTGCACTTTACTGTTTAGTATTTATTGTTTTGGTTAAGGAATGTCCTTACCTGCCTGCACCGTGGATAGTGAGGAACGCTATTTCAATCCCTTTGTATGTCTTGCGCATGTAAAGAATTGACAAATAAAGCTGACTTTGACTTTGACTTTGATAGACCTTTGACTTAGGGTGTTATTGTACCCTTATGTTAAACATGGTGTTTGTGATAGACAATCCATGGCTAGCACAGAAGTCTAACAACAAAACACCAGTCCGGTTCAGAACAGGTAGGCCGTTCCTCCCAATTGCTCCCCTCTAGGTCTCCCTTTTGTTGCCAATGTGAGCATTGAAGTCAGCGCTTGGAGACTGCCGCCTCCAGGCGCTTTGGCTTGTAAAGGCAAGCTGACGCACTTGAGTGTCTGGTGGCCCGACAACCTCAGCTGCATGTTGCAAAAACAAATAAATAAACCAAACTGAATGCAATGGTTGCTTTCCTCTTCTACAAAGTGAATATTACCCAGTTTCATGGGTTCAGCGTTGCGTGAGTGGTGATGGATAATGATGCTTTTGGGAACAGGATGGGAAACCTGTGGGATGGTTGTTTTCTGGAGAGCAGATTGGTTCCCCTGTGTTAGTTGTAGAGGCCACTCCCCTCCAGCAGTAGTAATGAATGTATGAATCATTCAAGTGAAGAACTTTCCTCCTCGCCGTGTTCCTGCACTGCTGTGGCCTAACGTAAAGCTCTTCCTGTGAGAATGTTAATGACTCAAGTGATCTTTCCAATATCAGGCAGATTAGGATATGGTGGGGGGTGCCTGGGGTGGCTCCCTGGTTTAAGCGTGAACCACGTAGCGCAGCCTGTGCTCTTTGCTGCAATATTATCCCCTATCTCTTGCCCATCCTTCCTGTCTGGCTCTCTACTGTAACGATCACAATAGAGCAGAAATGTCACAAAAATTATTTTAAAAGATTATAATTAGGTGAAAAATATAGAGACCACTAAGAGGAAACGTCTTTACTAATGTGGAGATCCATCATATAGGTTTGGAACCTGAACTGATTTATCAAATGGTTCAGCATGTGTGTATGGGGGAGGGGTGTCACTTGCAGTGTACGTTGATGGAAAATAGTTGTAAACACTACATCACCTTCTGATATTAGAGTTCTCCAGATTCCTGTCATCAGGGCACCTTGCTTGTATCCACGTTACAGCGAAACCTTCTGTCAGCAATTATAGACATCGAGCCGAATACCAAGTACCTCCCGATGATGTTTGCACTGTTGTTATTCTGTTATTCTTGTCATAGTTTTTATATTGTATATTTTTACATTTATATTTTCTTATTTTTATTTTTATCCTACCGTGGGCCCTTGAGAAACGCAATTTCAATCCTCTGTATGTGTTACACATATTGCAGAATTGACAATAAACCTACCTTGTACCTTCTACCTTGTACATTCAGATCATCACCGATTTAAAGTCATCACTGTCACGATTGCTCACAATTTTGAGGTAATGAAGTGAAATGTTTCCTAATATTTAATATGTGGGGTTATTTTTGAAGAGCGCTGACCCCTCTTCGGGCTGTGGGTCAGGGACGTCGGAGGCGGTGCGGTGCTTGAAGTAAACGCTTGTCGCTCCTCGGCGTCACGTGACCGCCCCGTTATTTCCTGCTCCAGTCGGCTCCGTCTTTCTCGCCTGTGACACAGCACAGCAGAGAGTGGCCGCGCTAAACGCTCACCGAGCCGACCGAACACTCCGCCGCAGCCGAGGAAAACACAGGGACGCGCTGGCAAAGCGGTGACGGCCAAAGCGACGACGGCATATATAAAGCTCTATTTTTCTAACCGTACGAGTGAATTTGGTGACGTGTAGAGCCAGGCTTCATAATGGCGACAGCTGCGATGTCTGCCCCTGCTGGCTGCGGCCCCAGCCCCGCGCCGGGAACGGAGCTGGTCCGCGGGCAGGCCTTCGACGTCGGACCTCGGTACAGCAACCTCTCCTACATCGGGGAGGGAGCCTACGGGATGGTGTGGTGAGCGAACACGAACACAGCCCCGTTTACCGGACGATGTAACGCGTTTCAGCCGTTGAACTTCCCTTTACAGCAGAACTCTTCGAAATTGGCAACTCGGACAGCATTACTGCGAGTTTTAGCTTTTTATCAAGTCATTCTGTGAAATTGGTGTCCGTTAAATGAAACGGTGTCCGCCGTGGAGTCAAATGTGTAAAATAGGCTTCGAGTGCTCCCGGTGTTGGAGAATCCTGCTCCGGTATTCAGACGTGGACTCCAAGTGATTTTTTTTTGGTTTTTTGGTTTTGTTTTGTTTAATGTAGCTTGAAGTGTTTGTTTAGCTACCGCTAACTCGGACGGCGGTGGGCAGGTTTGTGCTGACATTCCGTTTCGTTCGGATCCACGTTAGCGTCATTCTACTGGTCCTCAACACAAAGTCAAGATTTACACTTTCAAAATCGGACTCAGGATCAGGATCAGGATCAGCTTTGTGTAAAATAAAACCCACATTTGGAAGAGATCGATTCATAAAAAATGGGAAGCCTGTCACTATTGATTATATTGGCAACTGAGTAATATGATAATTAGACTTGGTATCACTGAATGATACTAAGTCATATGTAAGCATTTTGTACAATCCCGAATATTTTCTGGAACCAAACCACATAGGAAGTTTTTCCACCTTACACTTAATGTAAAAAAATAAGATAAAAACAAATCACATAAACAGTTACAATAAGCAACAATAAATTCCAAACAATTACTGCATCTCAAAAACTGGGCTACAAACAATATTATCCAAGGCTCCACCGTAGAAATCTTTAAATGGCAGCTTGTCTGACTGTAGTTGGACTCTGAGGTTAATGTTGAATGTTGCCAGCTAGAAGTGATGTGCAGACTTGCTCATACTGGTGCCCTGATGTTGTTTGTCTGGTCTGCGGTTGCTTATAATGTTCGGTTTATGACATGCTCGTCTACTGTAAGGAGTTAAATTTTGCTTTTTCTGTAGTTGCTTAACAAATAGTGTATGTTGTGATTCAGTATAGAATATTCATCAAATAAGATATGGAATTTAGAGAAAAAAGGCCCCTCGTGTCCGTTGGATTTCTGAGGTGATCATTTTCACATGAAAAATTAAAGGAAGGGTAGGTAATGCTGGATTAAAGATGATTTTGAAAGTATACAACCCATTAAATCCCGCCCCCTCCCTTCAGTAAAGGAACGCCCCAAAACACACAAAGTTAACAATGAGTCCAGAGAGTCATGGATAGAGGAACACATCACAACCGTAACCAATGACAACCGCTGCATGTCTCATTCATATGATGGAGGATAAGGTAAAAATATCATTTTTGAGATTATAACTTTGGAAATATAGTATCATTCACGCACACGCGCACGCACACAACACTGAAAGCATGCGCACGCTATCATGGATACACACGTCACGTATATATGATCGGGCATAGTGTGCGTCACACACGCACGCGAGCACCACTAAAACCCTCTGTGAAGACTCTGTGACGCTCAGAATGAGGATCTTTATTTTCATATTATTATTTTCACCTGCCTAGATTTATCAGAATAAACTGAGCTTTTCTGTGTTTTAAAGAAATCCACCATAATTTGTGGCACAAGTATATAGACGGCATGTCAAAGCTGTGTCAGTTCTATATATTATTGATGGTTATGGAGTTGATGTACTCTATTGGCATAAACGTTGCTACACCTTCAAGTGTAATCCTTATCAATATAACACAATGACCAAAGAGAATCAATGCCTTTGACAGTCTGTGCGAAAAGGGTAAAAATTTTAGTTTCTCAAAGGGGCGACCTGGTGTCCTGGGGTCGGCACTGTTGCCTCACAGTGGGTTGGGGGTTTGTGTCCCAGGCTGACCCCGGCCCTGTGGAGTTGGCATGTTCTCCTTGTGTCTGCATGGTTTTTACTCCGGTTTCCTCCCGCCTCCAACGACACGTAGCTTGAATTGGAATATGTAAATTGACCATAGGTGCAAATTGAGGTGTGATTGAGTTGTTTGTCTCTGTGTCAGCCCTGTGATACACCGACAACCTGCCCAGGATGGACCTGCTTTCACCCTATGACTGTTGGGATAGGCTCCACCCCCACCATGGCCCTGACATGGATAAGTGGTACAGATAGTGCAGATAGTGGATAGATGGACTTTCCCAAAGGTATTATATACCTAGTCAGGCTGTATTTGATTGGATTCAGTTCAGGTCAGTGCATTCTGACCAGCGTTAAAGGAAGGGTAGGTCATTTCTTGTAGAAACACAATTTGTTATATTTGAAGAAATCTTCTCAACATCCTGAAAGCTATAAATAAAACAAAGGCTCTGAAAAAAGAATTTAAAAATTTGATAGCTGTAGTAATCCTGAAATAAACCCATCCAATCATTTCATTCAACCAACCTGCCTGTTACAGATCTGTGCACGCGCACAGTCTGCCCGTCCACTAATTGCTGAAGACTGTTTTCTCATTCCGAGAGTCTTCATGGCGGCTTGTAGTGGCGCATATGGTTGTGCAGATGTTCGTCCTGCGCACACGCGCATCTGTGTGTTTGAATGACTCTAAGAAGAAGGAGAATGATAGTTTACTAATCCCAGTAGGGAAATTAATTCTCTGCATTTTTACCCATCCTCAATGAGGAGCAGTGAGCAGCACGCTCACACACACACACACACACACACACACACACACAACACACACACACACACACACACACATACACACACAGGGGCAACGGCAGGAGTGATTAACCTAACATACATGTGGAGCATGTACATTAGGAGCACCCAGAAGAAACCCACGCAGACTCAGGGAGAACACCTGAACTCCACACAGAAAGGTGTAGGACTTTGGCCATCCATACTGTAAAAAAGTTCAGATGAATGAGATCAGTGAAGATAACCTGGACCGGAGCAGGTGACATCCATGCGTGCAGACGGATCGTATGCGAGCGTAAGTTTTGAGCACCAGCAGAGAAAAACCTTGTGGGAACCACGTCCTCAAACTGCCAGATAACGGTCTCAAATAATGGCAGTAAAGGGACGCCATAAATGTGAGGGCTGTGACTTTTCATCCGGCCAGTTTTCAAATTGGATGTCATTTTGTGGTCATGTTTAAGTGTCTTTTTACACAAAAACAGTTGAATACCCATATCTACACTGTGCCAGCAAGACAGAAAATTGAAAGCTAATGACCGTTTACTCATAAACCAAGAAACGTAGTTTAGGGATGCACCGATTATCAGCTCAACAAAATCATCAAACTTAATTTTGAGGATACTCTCGCTGTCCTGCACTGAATATGAATACAGTCAATTATTTTCATTGCCAATGATTTTAGATTGATACAAGTCACATGATACAAGTTACATATTGATGTAGTTGGATTTTAATCGGTGCAGGGGATGCCTACTGATCAATCAAAATTCGTATTACAAGTGGAACACTAGATTTAAGTGGTATTGCTAAAAGTTTTTACCACTTGTTATCAAAATAACGAAGAGGCTTCAGCGCATCAATGGCTGTATTATATGTCTGCATTTATCAGTAGCCATCACTTTGCACAAGATTTACTTCTCAGAGGATTTGATTCAAATGATAGAAACATCCAGAATCAGTTGATTTGCACAAAAATGTATTTTTTCTAACCATCAGAACAATATATAATATAAATAACAAATACGTGTAGTTTTGTAACCTTCTTTGCGTTTACAAGTGAAACGCTGGCTAGTGACAAAAAAGGTTGGCCCTTAGTGGGACTGGTAGCACACGTGCTTGGGAAATGAATAGGTACCAGGTTAAAATATGCCACTACAATATAATTTATAAACTATTATCTATTATTAATGCCACACATGTGTGGCAAATTGGGTTTCTCGGTCCAAATTGGGTCGGGTCAGTGGGCGTCTTCATAACTTCAAGTCACAGAGCGTTGAACTAGAAGTGCATCACAGCCGATTCATGACCTCTGTTGTTGTGTACACTTCTTGCAGTGAGTTTCCGTCTTCGCATGTGTTATGTGATATGTTGCACCACGCTAAGCTCTCAAGGCCACCGTAAAAATTTGTTAAGTAGCAGCCAGTTCGTTTCTACACTGTCTGAGAGAATTGTTATGTAGCAATCGTGCTTCAATTCTTGCGCAAGCTGCCCGAGGAAATGGGTGTAACACCTTGCCCACAAGAAACCAGCAGCAGAGTTAGGACCTAGATTGATGCAGACCTTTGCCATGTGACAATTGCTTGTTCAAATGCATTGTTGATGCATATTGTGCAGACCTAATGTACGCTGCTTGTGCTATTAATATGGCAACATCTCCAAATATCTATTTATACTGCCACCTATCAAAGGAAGTCAGTGCCTACGTTGTAGATACATGACCATGCTCGGGGTCGGAATTCTACGATCACTCAGTATGGGGATAGTTCACAGTGTAAGGATGATGAGTAAACATTTCAGAAAATAAGAACGCCTGAATAGATGCATGAATATATTTAAGTGAACATAGCGTGAATTACAGAAGCGTAGTGCCACCATGGGGTAGAAAACATCACAGCACTAAAACAGAAAACTTTCTTGGAACAACTTTAGTCAAAGATGATTTGACAGCATATCATGGGCGTTCTTTATTGATTGATTTTTTTTTTTTTTTTTGGCTGAACAATTGGTGGATAACTAAAGCAATGCGTCATATTTGTAGTGTAGGTTTAGGGCCAGGGTTTACGAGGAGTACACAAACAACTGGACTTGGCTCCAGTGTGTTCTATAAAGACCAGTCTTTTAGTAGTTTGTCATGTAATTCACAAAAGCTAATTCATGCAAGACTGTAGCACGAGTGAGCTAATTTGTGACTGGGAGTCTAAACTGGCTTTTACCCTAGATGTGCAATGCACTGCTTTCCCATCCTCGCCACAGTAGAATCCTTTGTCCTTTTGGTATGTCCTGTGCATAATATTTATGGTATAATTCATCGCACCTTTCGAGCAAATGTAAGCGTAACACTACAATCAAATTTATATACAAGCCTTAAAAGCCTGTCTGTACAAATATGTAATTTCACACCAAGTGTGAATTTGCCATGCAGCTTAATTTAGATTCATGTTTGAGAAAAAATGCTCGTGTGCGTTACAATGGAAGCTTGCACACCTTGCAGAACTTTGGGGTGGCAAAAAAATAAAATAAATCCAGAACCACTTTGTCAACTGCTGAATTCTGTCTGCAAAACTACACGCATAAAAAGAGCATGTTGACTAAGAGCTTTGAGTTGAGATGATATTTCAGGCCTGAAGTACTCTGATGGTAAAAAAACAAGAAAAAAACCCCACAAAACCTCAGTTCTAAACAATGCCCCTGTCAACAGACCTGATAGAGCGGGACGATATGGCCAAAAATATTATCATGATAAAAAAATTTCATATCTGTCAATCAATAACTATAGGCAATTTTAATGACCCACTTTAAAGTTACAGCTTGTTTGAGCTCTCCGTGTGTGTGTGGAGAAGTGAAACGGAGGAGAGGACAGAAACTCAGACCATAAATGACAGCTGCCATTTATGGTTGCTGTTTTTGTTGTGTGTGTGTGTGTGTGGTGAGAAATAGAACTGAAAATTCTTTGTATATTACACATTTTCTGTCTCTTTCCATGTCAGCACAGTTATTTCAACCATCATCCATTCATCAGGGACAGAGGCTGACTAAACGCACCCTCCCTCTTAATTGCACAGAAGGGTGTTCAAACTGGCACAGTTACCATAGACAGCTGTTCCCTCCCACACGTGCGCACACATTTCCCTCTCAGAAGGCTGGCACACGTACGATTACGCTCTTTGTACAGCTTGCACTATGGGAACTGATTTTGCCATTTTATGTGGGTGTGTTTGTCATTCTGGTATCTTATTGTGCATAAATAGCATCTATCTTAGCTAGATGTATGAAATTGAACATAATATGAAAATCAAATGTCTGAATTTTTCATCCTGAATTTGTTGCAGTACCAACTAATGCTGGTTGGTTCTGGTACAGCTCTGCCAAAGGTTGATGAACAAGATTTACTGTATCTTTGCAATATGAGTGTTTTTCTGTTTTCCAATTGAATTTATTTACTATTTTAGTTTTTGACACACACTGGGATTTTGTCAACAAAATGGTACGATTATGATGAGTACTCCTAAGAAATATTGGTCACGTTTTGCGCTGCACCTTTAGTCTACCTCGCTGCTGCTGCTGGACTGAGTGTAAAATTCAGGACTCAGTGGTATTTTTGTTTATCCGTCCTTTGAGGCACACTCACATTAATCCATATGTCCGTTTTACTCTCAGTATGCCATCTTCAACACACCCCTACATTCACAGAATGTAGTGTATTTACGGAATATACTGTATATTACTCAATATGTACCTGTTCCTCCCTTCTCCACGATGTGTGTATGCATGGGTCAGAGTTTGCGTACCAGTATGCACATTCTCAGGTTAAGTTTGTTGTTATATGCCGTGACGTTTGTGTATAAAGTGTTGTATGCATGTTTTAAGATCCTTTATTGAGCATTTGCAACGGTTGTCAATGAGGTCCCTGTTCCCTGGTGATAACCGGTTTGTACAGAACTAAGTCAAACTTCCTGGTTATGATTCCATAGTCCATGCAGTTTCCCAGTTTGTTAGCATCACAAAAATGACGAACGGTTGCACACAGAAGGACACACTTCAATTCATTTAAGAAAGGTCATTTGTCTCCTGCACAACATTGTTGTGTGTCATGAGTCAAAGCGAAAACAATACAAGACTTCAGAAGAGGGCAGACTGCACTTTCCCAAATTGACACTGCCACACACCATACAGTTTGACCGACTGTTTTACACACAGATACAAACGAATTAGGGTTATTTTGTTCAGTAGCCTTTAAATGATGTTTACTGCCTTGACATTGTATCTATAAAGTGGAGCAAAAGTGCTTTTTAAATTGTGCATTCACATGGTTTGCATCATTGTGCCTTTTGGGAATTCCTTGTAAACATTTATCTATTTTTTCATTTAATGACTTGGACATGGCGCCAATGTTTCATTATTAAGGTATGGGATTAAAGTTTTTTGTAATATGTGCGGTCCATTCAGGCTTACATAATTTGGGACCAATCGAGCTCTAACAGAATCCTCAACCAAAGTCTTAATCTATTAACAACTTACTACAGTGTGTCAGCACACTTACATAATACTGATGCTTACATAATGTGCAGAGACACACAGGAATACTGGACGTGGAAAAAAGGTCCACTGTGAATAACGTTCTTTGTTCAAAATCAGACAAAGACAAACTGTGATTTATTTAGATTCATTTTTTAAATTATTATTATTATTATTTACTCTCTAACTCTTGCCCTGCTTCTCTATTCTTGTGATATGTCACTTAAACAATATATAATAGTAGAAGTCTACTTGAATTATTACAACAATGGATTCATTTCCTGTAGATTGCAGTTGTTTCATTTCATGACTGAATTACATACCGTACCATGGCCTCTAAAGTGTGACTGCATGCAGGCGATAGTGGGACCTGACTGAGGACAGAAATGTTGGAGCAGTACATGCCAAGTGTTATTGTAGCACAACGTAGGCCTGGAAAGGCGTCTTCAGCCTGGTGTTGTTACTTCATACTGTCTTTTCTTTTGTAGATCTCACAGTACAGACATACACATTATGGAAAATGAAAGTTAGTTTCTGTGCTGGTTGCGTACGTTAGAGGATGTGTGGCTGAAGTTCTTTGATCGTGTTTTTATTGTTTTTTATTTTACCCAGCTCTGCCTATGACCGGGACAACAAGATCCGTGTGGCTATTAAGAAGATCAGCCCCTTTGAGCACCAGACGTACTGCCAGCGCACCCTGAGAGAGATTAAAATTCTTCTGCGCTTCAAGCATGAGAACATCATTGGAATCAATGACATCATCCGTACACCAACCATTGACCAGATGAAGGACGTGTATCCACTTTCATATATTTATCTTCTGTCTGTACAGGTTTAGGAAGTCGTTGGAATGTTATTTGCAACATAAGGTTAAGAAATCAATAGTATTGATTCTATCATTGATGAATTGTATTCTTTTTTTGGCATTTGAACATCTGAAGTTTAAATGTGTAACACTCTTTCATTCAGGTTAAATTTCAGTAAAATCACAGTTTGACGAGCAGTGCGAAGCAAACAGCTAGACGCTTATCAACACCTAATCAATGTTTTGCTTAAAGTGAATTGGTGTCAGTTGTTAAAATAGAATGATGCAGCGTTTCAGGTTTGCATTGCAATACTTGCAGTGCCTTAGGAGTGGTTGTGGTGCATAGTTTGGAAACATCTGTCGTGGTTATTTGTCTTTTATGTCAACAAGGTTAGATCTCAGCTTCAAGTAGTTGCTGCAGGAACTCAACTCAGCCATGACCACTCCATTTCTTTTAGAGCAACACACAGAGGTCAGAGCATTAATGATATTCCGAAAAGAATTCCAAGATCCCCGTCATAGCCCGTTACTGCTCCTTCATCGAGAGGTACAGTACCTGTTCAGTCGGGATAAAATAATCCATATCAATAAATAGTACCAGCATTCCAAAAATATTCCAGAGTCCAGAACTGAATAAACTATCTTAGTCGGCCAAATTAGTGGATCCTGGATATGTCATCCAGTCTTGGATTTCTGAAGTCGCACACAAAGAACACCCTGAGAAGAGATGGTCCCATCTTTTGGACGCCTAAACTGTTCTGTCCTGTAAAGGGCCTCAAGCGTTCTGTTCCCCATGCAACAATTTGAATAGCACGATGATTTTTTTATTTTTTTTCAGAGATTTGTCAGTCTCTTGTGCTGTGTGTGATCACACTTTGAATCACCCTGTTTCCTTATGCTGAAACGTTGTGCCAAATTCTAAGGACCTTTCAATCTCCAGCCGTGTTTGCTCTACTTACTCAAACCAGTTAGCTTGGTTTTGATTACCTTAGTTTCATGCCACCGTGACCGTATTTATCCAAACGGATCTGTGTGTACCCAACGGTAGGTTTTGACTCCATCAAAGGGTGAAGTGTTTGTAGTACATTTAAGTTTTGGAGAAAACCCAAAGTCACAATTTAGGTGCAGCTGTTACAGCCATGATATTCTGTTCACAGAAAAAATACACATGGAATGGAATGTTTTCAGTTGAAATTCTTTAACCTGGCATCTACTAGATATATCGTTCAGGATCTCATGGAGACGGACCTATACAAGCTGTTGAAGACTCAACACCTAAGCAATGACCATATCTGCTACTTCCTCTACCAGATCCTACGGGGGCTTAAGTACATCCATTCTGCCAACGTCCTACACCGTGACCTAAAGCCTTCCAACCTTCTGCTCAACACTACTTGTGATCTCAAGGTACACGATGATGATGATGATGATTATAGATACTTAATTCATCCTGAGGGAAATTCACATCTTCCAGCAGTATCCACAAATTCAAATACAGAATAAAATTCAAATACACAATAAAAGACATCAGAAAAAGACATTGAAACAGGCCAGCAGTAAGAACTACACACTTTGAAAGGCCTGCATTCAAAACTACAAATAATAAATAGAAAGTGGTCAACAGTTAAATACTGTCCGAAATGTGCAAATGTACTGTCCAAATGTGCAAATGTACTGTCCAAATGTGCAAGGTGTGCAGTGTATACTGCAAGAGTTTATTGTCAGTGAGTGTTAGTGTTATCTCCTCCGTGTGGAGTTATAAAGCCGCATGGCGTGGGGGAGGAATGATTTCCTCAGTCTGTCGATGGAGCAGGATAGTGACAGCAGCCTGTCACTAAAGCTGCTCCTCTGCCTGGGGATGGCGCTGTGCAGTGGATGCAGTGGATGGTCCATGATTGACATGGATTGTCCATCATTGACACCAGCCACTGGCAGCAGACGCGATGGTCAAACAAAGACAAAGTGGACATTCTACTCAATATAGCACTATACAAACAACAATGCTACAGTAATGGCATGTTAAAGGGTGGTATTTACTGATGCCAGTAATTCCCTTTCAAAGGTCACGAGAACCACCATTAACTTTGACAGGATAACTTGTGAACAAATGGAGTGTAAATCTCTCTTTTCACTGTTTCGCTGAGCTACAAACTGTTGGGGTTGGGGAGAGACCACATTGTGTAGGAAAACATAACACAAATAGCCGATAGTAAATTACAATAATGAATAATTTATGTAAACAGATGCCATATTTAATGATTGTATATTGTAAGTCATAGCTTCTACAAATCCCTAAATGAAATTAGAGGAGGTTAAAGGTTTCTAATTTTCATGATGGAACAATCCCTATGTAGGGTAAATCATATCTCCTGAGAGTCGGGGGAAAACAATGGCAGGAGGATTTTTTTTCTAAGCCTGGTCTGCTCTGCCTTGACCGTTACACCACGATAAGTACTGCCAGCTTGCATGTTACTTGCGTGAGGCAGATGTTTCTGCGGCACAAATGAGCGAGAGAGAAGAGAGAATACACATGCAGTCCATAGTACAGCTGGACATTTGGTGGGGATTTAACGCCACATTTCCTCTGCTCACCTTGATCGTGTAGGACAGGGGTTTTCAACCTAAGTTGGCCCGTGGACTACCTTGCTGACTCAGAAGCACCCCGGGGACCTCTGATGTTGGCGGAGTCTTTTTTTGTCTCTTTTTTTCGTGACACAATCCGTGTCAGGGACAGTCTCATATCTTTTCTGGTGTTGCAAAAATGTATTTAGATGGATTTGATCATTCTTCAACAAAAATTAGGCAATTAAAATGTACAAATAAAAATGTGCAATCACAGACCACCTTAAGTACTCCACAGGGGGTCACGAACCACTATTGAAAACACCTGATGTAGGAGATTTGAGTCAGTAACTCATGTCCACACGGTGAGTGTAAGCACCAACCTCCAATAAGAACCTTTGATGCGTGTTGTTCTTATATGTTTATATTTTGTCATGTCCACGACACTGAGGAGTGAAAACGGTTTCGTTTCACATCGACACTGCTCGCTCTCGTCACTTGTGTGACAATGTATTTGCCAGCTTCAGTTTAGCAGAGACCCACATGGTTTGACCTTTCAGGTTGTTGTGGACCTTGCAGCTTGGTTATGTCTGCAGTGAGACTCTAGTGTAAATGCCTACGATAATGGATTGATTCAGTACAATGAGGCCAAATCATGGCTCACCCAGCCAGAGGAACCGTTCAATATGCAGCTCAGTCAGAGACGGGTCAACTACGTAAACATTACTCTGAAGAATTTGATGTTGAATGAATAGTTGGTGCTGGAATACTCAAATTTGCATATAATCAAGGGTCTGGGTGGGTGAGAGATATTGAAGATGCTTGTTGCGACTATTTCATCTGGCCAAATTCTATGTCTTAAATGTCTGTGTGTTGTGGATGCACACTGAAGTCACTCCAACTGGAGGACAGTGTGGTGCGTTCCTGGAGTGAAATGGATGTTTATTTCTTGATCCACTTAACAGACCATAAAAGTTCCATAAAGGAAATAAGTTAAAGCCTTCTGAAAATAATATGATCATTATAAATTCACGTTCACATTTCATAGTCGTACATGCTAAGTTACTTCATACAATTTGATCACCTTCATCAGCAAAACCGTGCATGTGTATTCTTCTTCCATCCTCAGGTCTGTGACTTTGGTTTAGCTCGTGTGGCTGACCCCGACCACGATCACACTGGTTTCCTGACAGAGTACGTAGCCACGCGTTGGTACCGCGCACCAGAAATTATGCTCAATTCCAAGGTAAGTACCTCTGCCTGCCATGTTTGTTAGTTAATTTGATTCCAATACCACTGCTGTGTTTCATTTTATAAAGTTGTACTTGAATGCCATGCCTGTCACAGACTTAGAAGACACTGGAAAGTGGGTTTCCACCCCTGTCTGCTTCCTCCTCCAGGAAGGACCAGGTTGTTTAAAACATTCGGACATGCAGTACACATACGGTTGCCTTCTGTCTTATAAAATACAGAATCGTGCAGTATTTTGACAGGTGAATCGTCCCATTTGGAATCAATTTGGGGCACGATGAGTTCCGTATCGTTCCGCATGTACTGCAAAGACCTGCCCTTCTGTGCCTCTGATTGGCTGGTACTCACTGCCTTCGTTGGTAAGGTACAGTGTGAAAAGCAAGAGTTTGGGATTGGGTAAGAACTTCAGGGTCAGACCCAATCAGGGCCAGAGCACGGGGCAGGTCTTCAGCTTGCAGTGGCCAGCTGGGTGAGAAATGAAAACGGATACAGAAATAAAGTTGGACTGGGAAGATTCAAATACTTGCCTTGACAGCATCAGAGAAAATGGATACAAAGATACAAAGTTAGCTGTAAGATATGTCAGCGAATGTGGCAGCATCGCAGACGTTAGACAGCAACATTCCTGTAATGTCAGAACCCAAAGGAACCGATCGGCAGCCTCACAGTTCATCGTACCTTCTTAGTTTCTCCCGAGTTTGCGATGGCAATGACAGCGTTTTGATCGGCTCAATGATGACGTCATGTGCTGAAGATGGCGATGAATAACATTACTTCTGCGGCTGCCTAATAAATCTGAGCTCCTGAGGTGGGATACTGGTGTGGATTGTTTATTAATGTTGAGTTTTAAAGTCAAATAAATAAACATCATGTATGAATCAGTAAAAATATCTTCCCCCACCCACAGAAACATGAAAACGTGTGTGTGCACTGCGTTACAGTCATCAAATTAATACTCAAACAAATGGATATCAGAGGAGAGCAAGACATTTGAGAATTAATACTAATGTGTACATATTACTCAACTCTTTAGTGACTCCTGCACCGAACAATCAATGCAAAGTCCATCAGTGATACAAACAATATTCCTCTTTTGTTTGCATGTCTTGTTACCATCATGGTTGCACACACACACACACACCTGAGCCACCTAGCAGGACTCATTGCAATGGAGCCTGAGTACAAGGACAGAGCTCTGTGGGGAAAAAAAGATTGTTTGAGATAAAATAAAAGAGAAAGAAGAAGAAATGTAAGTGATCATCATGATCAAAGAGGAAAAATGTTTCCTGTACGTTCCCCAAGCTTTGACATCATAAGAAGAAGGACATGAGTTCCAACATATAGGTGCTACTGTGGTAGGTGTAAACTTCACCCCACTCAGGGTCCCTCAGGTTAGTCTGTAGTCCTAATATGGAGGCGCGTGTGCTTTAACTCTTCATGTAAACTCCTTAATTCCACTCTGGGCTGGATTCGTACAGAAAAAAAGTGTGTGTGTCAGTCAGTTTATGCTGACATCAGATAAATGAATTTACCCAATGAACGATTTGGGGTTAATATGACCCTGGATGTTATCAACATGTAAGAATATCATCAATGTATGGACTGTTACCCTCCAACAGTGCTGCAGGGGCTAAATTGGATCATTTGGAGGTGAGGGGATCTGTATGTAGCCGTAACCTGGATTCACCTGGACCCATCAGGTGTGGGAAAGCTGGGAATTTATAAAGGAAATGTTCAAGTGATTGATTGTTTCCACCAAAAACGAGACTGCATCGTAGCCCCAGAAATGATAGCAAATGCTGCTTTCTGGAAAATACTTTTAGACCAGAAAGAAAACCTGCCATGATCTTTCTTAATTGAAGGCTGTGATGTCATTAGTGGTGTGAATGTCACAGTGATACACTGGGAGTCCATGAAATGACCATGTAGACATAACTTTGCTCTGTCTCTCACCTTCAGGGCTACACAAAGTCCATAGACATCTGGTCAGTGGGTTGCATCCTGGCTGAGATGTTGTCCAACAGGCCAATCTTCCCAGGGAAGCACTACTTGGATCAGCTCAACCACATTTTGGGTAAGCTGGTTGGTCTTATAATGTAGCATTGGCATTTGAACAACCAAATAACTCAGTTAGTCATGAACACAAACCTGACTGTGGGAGGCCCACTGGACCAGCCACTCATCAGGCAACAAGTACTAAAGCATCCAATGACCCGACACAAAGCAGGACCACAGTGGAATTTAGACATCTAACTAATCCTGCAAGTGTGGTTTATTAATCCCGAATCCCAACTAGTGTTAAAATCTTTGGACATTTAGCAACACAGCTGGAAGAATATGAAATCATTGAATATGAAGAAAATAATCATAAATGTATTAATGCTCTCATCCCATCCCACAGTGATCAGTCAAATCCAAAACACTTGATCAGTAATGAGACATTCTCTATGAAACTCACAATAATATGTTCCTTACTCCATGGTTTGGTATCATTTTTATATTAACTTGGAGTTCATTGTTTGAAGTATGACTGTTACATGTAAGTGCATCTACACAGTGGATGGATGAAGCCCATTGGTCTTTTTAAACCCATGTGTAGTACAGTGGCCCCAGAGCAGGCAGGGTGCAATATGTTGGAACACAAACCAAACTGTTCGATTATAGACGGCAAACAGGAGGGCAAGTGGTTGGTGGACCAGATGGTCTCGCTAACGGAACGCTTGAGGACAGTCATCTTGGCAGCACCGCACCAATCATTTTGTGCAAAAACTCACATCCCATGAGAATGAAGATGGTGTAATCCAACTGAGTGTTCTCTGATGGAAGAAACAAGGCACTATTCATCTCCCCGTCAATACAGCGAGGAATCAATGGACCTGATCGGCACACACAGATGATTTAAACGCAGGGCCATGTCACACCGTCATCTAGCTGTCATACACAACCGGTCTGCATGACTCCAAAGACACGGGGAGATGATGGAATGAAAGATGACAGGTGACAAGGGGGAGTTAGAACAGTACTTGGACTAATACTCTGTGATCTGCTCCGATGAAATTCAACATAACCAACCACAGACATTTCAAGCTGCTATCAAGTGTCTTTTTTTCTTTTCTTTTCTTTGGTTTTTAGGTATCTTGGGTTCGCCTTCTCAGGAGGATCTCAACTGCATCATCAACATTAAGGCCAGGAACTATCTTTTGTCTTTGCCTTTGCGATGCAAAGTGCCGTGGAACCGCCTCTTCCCCAATGCTGATCCCAAAGGTTAGAGACCGGCCAAAGTCTGCTCAATTTATTTAACCTGTCAATTGAATCACACTGGCCCTAATATAATATAATAAAAAGGAAAATTTGAAGTCCTGGTCAGCTCACAGGACGGCACATCTCTGCTGTGTGGTCTGTTGAGTTGAGTTACTGAGTGATGAACTCCACAGAGTATGTTACACAATAAAGTGTGTGTGATGAAGGTAGCAGTCATTACATGGATATGTAGTGTGGAAGATATGACTTAACCAGATAAAATTCATTTTCTTTCTGCTTTAATTCAACATAAATGTAGTTATGAAATGCTATGTAAAGAAGCTGTCATCACTCAATGAATGTAAATGTCTCATAGTAATGGAAGACCTGTACAGGATCATCAAAATTAGCTTGGTAAATTATCTGGTTAAGATTCAATTCAAATCCATTATCAGTAACTTAGATTTAATGGATGACGAATAATGAATCCACCTAATAAGAATTGATTTCATAGGTACAGATTACAATGTGATGCCACTGTGCATAAGCACTTACTGACAATTAGTCTTAGATCCTTATCACGTTCCTTAAATCAATAAGTTTAAAGGGGATCATTGTTTCTGCTGAAAGCATGGAAGGTGCCCTCTAGTGGAAACGCATGTGTATTACACCACCAGATTAATCATCAGACTAAAAACACCACCCCTGCCTCCACATGTTGCTATTCTGTCCTGTGTGTTTGTGTGTGCTACAGCTCTAGACCTACTGGATAAAATGCTGACCTTTAACCCCCACAAGAGGATTGAGGTGGAGGAGGCCCTGGCTCACCCCTACTTGGAGCAATATTATGACCCCACAGATGAGGTGAGATGCTGAGCACGGTCATTTAATCTTTTCCTCCCCCTTTTGTTCCATAAATGTTGAGGCTCTTTTGGGGACTTTTTCCTCCCCTTTGCCTGTCAGCTATGGGCTGAATCTGGAACCGTTTGTCGCTTGAGCCTCTTCAGCTGTTTGAATCACTCGCATCCAAGATCTGTGATTTTGGATGTGAAATGATAAAGAATCACCTCTAACCTGAAGTTCAGCACAGTGTGAGTCCTGTGATCTGCAGATCCATCGATCCATGCTGTGTGTACAAGATGTTGGATGTCAGCTGGTGTTCCATGGGTGATAGCTACAGCTCACATGTTTCCTACAGCTCTTATGCTGCTGTTCTTACTTCAGAAGCTTTCGGTCAGAAGATCTTCACTGGCAAATCACCAATAATCAAGGAATTTAAGATTTATTTCTGTTTATGATATCCACAACCCACAAATTTTATTTCAGATCTTATCTCCACAAGGCTCCAGTGTGTGAGACAATCCCATCAGATGTTGCTACATTTTGGTCAAACTCTACAGTACAGTAATTTGAATGAATTATTAAAACTTCAAACTTTACCGGAGGTGGTTCCTATGGTGGTGGTTCCAACTGTATCGTGTAGAGTATAAAGTATATGAAGAGAACAGCCCACAGGTTGGCATTCTGTGCTGATGGACAGGTCTTACCGAGCAGTTTGAGGAGTAGCTGAAAAAAACCCCTAAGACAACAAAGA
Source organism: Brotula barbata (assembly GCA_900303265.1). Classification (NCBI taxonomy): domain Eukaryota; kingdom Metazoa; phylum Chordata; class Actinopteri; order Ophidiiformes; family Ophidiidae; genus Brotula; species Brotula barbata. The sequence continues at coordinate 31,168 of OMNV01029478.1, forward strand.
CGACAGGCCCCCGGCCCTCCGGATTCACTGGCTCACTTTCTTGTTTGTTTTTTTACATCTTCCCCAATCATTTTGTTTATTTACATATTAACCCTACATTTTCTTCCTCTCTGCCCCGTCCAGCCTGTTGCTGAGGCTCCATTCAAGTTTGACATGGAGCTGGACGACTTACCCAAAGAGACACTGAAGGAGCTCATCTTTGAAGAAACAGCACGATTCCAGCCGGGTTTACGGTCATAACATCATATCCAGGTAAATCTGACTAATAGCTCACCAGCCTGCAGAGGCTGTGCTCCAAACTAAACTCTATACATGCATGTGTCTACACTGATTAAGTTTAGGCCTACAAAGATTTAAAATTTAGGGTAAAGACACATCAGCATTCTTTATTCTTTAGAGTTCAACCTGGTTTCACTTGTCTACAGGGTTCTTGGATGTGGAATTGTGGGGCTCGCACTCAGGGATGATGGGGTCATGGCCGTCCCCCTAAGGGTCTTTTTTGTGGAGGGTAGAACCAACAACCAAATAAAGATGTTGCACGTATTTCAGCGCTTAAAAATGAAATAAGATGTGGCAACAGGACACATGGACGTAGGAAATGTGGTTTAAAATGTGCAGCTTAATTCACTGATAAACTCCTGATCAGTTTCCAGCTGTGTGCTCCTTGTCATTATAAAATTAATCAAAATGAAATTCAGGGGTGGAACTTAGCTGCAAAAGTTGAACAGACGTACAGTCTAATTCAGACAAAATGTGGAAATATCAAATTGTCCAACACTTGTGTCATGTTGATGAAATCTGGGGAAATTTCAAAAGGTACCACATCAATTTCAGCACATTTAGATACACACAACAAGTCACACACTGAGCACTGCTGTCAAAACGACAAATCTCCCAGCATTCAGAAACTCGCTCCAGATAGTTGTTATATGTCTTTATTTCAAAATGGGACAGGATGATATGACATTTTCAAGTTTCACAAGCTTACTGTGCGGGTTACTCTCTTTTTTATTTGCTCTTAATACAATAACTGCTTTCTGCTGAGTTGGCCCATCTGCTACTGAAAGAATGTAACGGACATCTGTCCTCTGTCTGCCAGGAGTTACGTCATATTGGACTATGCTTCATTGTTGCTGTTGATCTTGAGCATCAGGTGTTCTAAAAGTGGACTGTAGTGGACCTGTACTGTAAACCTGAGACAGACAGAGAACACTCATACAGGACGTAAAAAAAGGAGAATAAATGATCAAACTCATTGAACTGAGTAGCATCATTCCTTCTGCATGAAGTCGAATGGTATGACATCGGTTGATGCTGTATCTATATCTTTAAAGTATTAGATTGTGGCATTGCATCGACATACGTATCATATATCAGAGCAGAGAGAGAGAGCGAGAGAGAGAGATGAAACTGAGAGGCTGTATAGTGGCTGGATTATCATTCAGTAAAACTCTGTCATGTCTGTTATGTGACTTGATTTATCTTGTTGTCATCGTTCTTACATGACCAAATATATCCCTGGACATCTCTGCGTGTGTGTGTGGGGTGTGGAAACACTACACCACCAGAGAAGTTGTCCTTTTGCACATTAAAACCTACGGTGCTGTACCAAACTACTCTGTGATGTGATATGATGGACGTTGGCTGAAGCCTCCAAATATTGTCGCTGCCCATTCGTACCTGTACACTGGTGGCCCCGGTGAGCTCCTTCATGCGTTGGAAGGCCTCCTCGGCAGCCATGATGGCCTTCACCTCATCACTCGTCACCCTGTTAGCGTTGTGCTGCACCTCACTGCTCAGCTCCTCTGTGTGCAAGGCTACCTTCTGGGTCTGAATGAGGAGAATGGCCGTTTGAAAAGACTGCTCATTACATGTTCATGCACACTGAACTCTGTATATTATTTGTCTGTATGGGAAAATATGTAGTAGTCGGTCACCATATACATATATATTTATACACACGTGTGTGTATAAATATATATACACATGATCATGTACACCACGGTGTGTCTCACCTTTTTATCACAGGTTTCCAGCTGCGACTCACACGCTTTAATTTCCTCCCTATAAAAAGCGATAACGAGCGCTCTCTTTTGGCAGTGCTTACTCAGCGATTTCTCCATTTGCTTTAACTCTGTCTGGAAAGGAGAGAGACAGGCGCAGAGTCAAAGAGAGAGGCAGAGGAAACGGAGAGACACAAAGACAGAAAGAGACAGACTGAGAGGGAGACTAAAAATTCAACAGATTCAACACCAGGCTAAAAGAAACTGTTGACCAAAAACAGATCAGACAGACAGAATCCAGATCGTCAGCACATTTCTAAAGATAAGCTCATTTGCCACAACAACACAGATCACACCTTTATCACACCACACATTGGAAAACCTTTCTAAATCCTTCACCAACCTCTGATAATTAAAATGTATTTTTAAAACGAGCCTTCACCAAACAAAAAGGCAGCATCATCTTCTGGAGATTTGTCCATTCTGATTCTTCTGCTAAGATTCACAGCCCTCTTCGCTCTCAGCAGAATGAATTTAAAGGGCCGACACCAGAGTGAACATCTGTTTGGAAAAGCTTAAACCTAAAAAGACTCTCCAGCAGTGAGAAAAAAGGCAGTGACCCATTTCACTCTCCAATAAAAATGACAAACTATTTTCACAACGGACAATCGGGGCTGCAACCTGGGATAGTCAGGCCTCGGGGGTCAGATCGAAGTCCGTGTACCACCGCAAAAGCATACCAGAGAGGGCACGACCGTGTGTTGTGTTCCAAAGGATCAAAAGCTTTTTCGTGATTTATTTCCCCATTTGAGCACAAACAAGTCAGATATTTCTAAGGAGGTCTGGTCACTGCCAACACCTTCAAAAGGAATTAGTTTCTTTCTATTAAAGCAAAGCCACGGCAGCAGCTGTCCCACTCCCTCTCTGCTCCAACGGGTTAGATAGAACAGACTTTTGAACTTGTAGTGTTTCTGAACACACCGTCCCCTGTGGTTTCCCACACTTCAGACTCTAGAGCTTTTATTATTTTTGTGACATTGCATTGGCGACATAACTGTCGTATTTTAACATTCGATGACCGCCCACTGCTGTGCAGATGTAAAATCTCTTTTTGATGACTTTTCCAGAAATACACGAAAACTTCTTTAATTTGTTTACCTTCAAGCACACCTGTGTAAAAATGTCAGTAGGTGCTACAGGGTTTAAAACAACTTTTAAAAATGTTAGAATGGTGCTCAAGGCAATAAAATCAAGTACATAGATGGACTGGCAAACCAGGGTGGTGGTTCCCATTTTCAAGAAAGGGGATCGGAGGGTGTGTTCCAATTACAAAGGAATCACACTTCTCAGCCTCCACGCGAAAGTCTATGCCAAGGTGCTGGAAAAGAGACTCAGACCGATATCAGCCAAATAAGACCCGTTCCCTGTGGGCATCGGACTCCGCCAAGGCTGCCTGTTCGTGATCTTCATGGATAGGATCTCAAGGCGTAGTCTGGGATTGGAGAGTGTCCAGTTTGGTGACCTCACAATAGCATCTCTGTTGTTTTCAGATGATGTGGTTCTGAAGGTTTCATCAGACAGTAACATTCGATGCACATTGGGCAGGTTTGAAGCCAAATGTGAAGTGGCCGGGATCGGACTCAGCACCTCCAAATCTGAGGCCATGGTACTCTACTGGAAAAGGTGGGATGTTCCCTCTGGGTGACAGGAGAGCCACTGACTCAGGTGGAGGAGTTCAAGTGTCTCGGGATCTTTTTCAACAGTAAGAGCAAGATGCAACGTGAGAAGGATAGACAGACTGGTGCAGCATCTGAAATCTTATGGACGTTGTACCAAACTTGGGAACACCCCAGGAGCCCCCAGGATGGGTTGACCTGGCCAGGGACACAGAAGTGTTGGCTGATCTGTTCAGTCTACTGCATCCGCAACCCAGACCCAGACAAGCGGCAGAAAATAGATGAAATGAAATGAAGTTATCTTTACCATGTTTCCACGTATATTCTCTCCAAAAAATGAAGCAGATGTGTGTGAGAGGTAGGGTGAGGCGCTGCATGCTTTTAAGCTGCTGTCTCAATACAATTCCAGTCTCCACCAATAAATAAGCACTCTTCACCATCACAATTCCCAATAACATTATCTAAAGCATCTAGAAAGACTCATCCCTCCACTCCAACAACTGGAGCATAAATCACCATGAAATCCAAGAAGGGTTGAATGGAGTGCAGCTGGAGTTGGTAGAAGATACTAGAGGACGTTTGGCCTCTCATTCATGAGGCTTCTTCAGTTCTAACTGACTGGTGGAGAGTCCCAGATATTTACCTGGATCTGTCACAACCTCCTCGTGGCATCGGCCTGTGTGCTGAATGTGTTTTTCTTTATTTATTTTCAGAATCCTTGGTATGAATGTCGTGCGCTTGGTGTGTTTCTGTTTGTCTTCTCCCCTCCCCCTCTCGGCAATCAGCTCACCTGCCAACTTTCAAGCGATCTCCTCCACAGTATAAAAACCCAGCACAAAGAACCGGTCACTGCTGGATCGTTGTGCCTTCATGGTATGTGGCCATTTTGCCTGCTTGCTTCCCGTTTTCTGACGCCTGTTTTCTACTCTCAGGATCTCCGACCTGTCTACCTGCCACGTCCGATATTTCAAGCCTCCAGTCAGCCCACTACTCTTTGATTCCTCTGTCAAACCTAATCGAGACTACACCTCCATACCAGCTGCTGTCTACCTGACCTCGGGTCTGCTTTGTTAAATAACTAAAACCTGTCTGCCTGCTCGTCTGCCTTTGGGTCCAGCCAGATTCATGACAGGATCAGCCTCATATCCCATCCTGTCCCCGCCCAAATTCAGCCATAAATGGTCAATGCAAAGCAAGATATGAACATACAGTACATAAGCCCGCCGATGAATGGCACATTAGGGTGAATCACGGCAACACCAATCATGGTTCTTGAAGACGTGTTCCCTCCTTCCATTTTTGCTGTCTTCTCGTAGTGCCAGCGCGTCCACTACGCACGAGAGCCACCGCCGCATAGATTTATGTTTACAGCCATCAGACCGAGGGGCCAACACATCGTGTCAATCAATGTAATCCATGATTGACAGATGAAGACTTTTTTTTTCTTGATGTTGGTTTTGTTACAGTGAACTTGGCCTGCATAATAGGCTGATAATGAGGGTGGAGTGTAACGACTGTGTCAGAGCTGTCACTGGCTTTATTTACACAATCCATATATGAGTGTAGGCGGTGAAGATTTTACACACAGAAACTACATGAAAACAGAAACCAAACTTGATGACAAACGTACAGTTTAAGGCTCTGTTTTGTAATTCGTTTGTGCTATTTGATGTGATCTTGGATCTTGAGTTGTCTTATATCTTTTCAAATTCTAAGGTGCTTATGTTATAGCTGTGGCTCAGTTTAAGAGCAAGTACAAGTAACAGTGCTGGTTTGTCATATGTTTATGATAACTTGGATCCATATTTAAGGCTCTAGATATATTGAAATTAAATGTGTCAGAGGAAACATTCTACCATCTGGCTTCAATTCACCACCACACCATCTGCAGAGCCGGTTTCCTGTCTCCAAAACGTTCGTATGCATGGATCAGATGGCTCAGAAATAAATGAACAGGTGAGCACGGTCTCTCATCGAGTTTGTTTTAATAGATCACAGCTATTGTGTGGGAAGCGGCCTATGCATCTCTCAAGCTGCGTTTTATGTGTACGCAACAGTTATAAATGAGACCTCTGACCTGTGTGCCTCATTCTGCTCTGATTTCTGTGTCTCTTTGTTTCGGTCCCTTTGTTTGATTCGTCTATAGTTTCTCTTCTGATCCCTGTGTGTGACTCGGCTGTGGATTCTGTGTGTGACTCAGCTCTGGATTTTGTGTGTGACTCAGGAGGAGGTGGTGAGACTCAGGAGGAGGTGGTGAGACATGGTGTTTTTGTACCTCGGCAGAGAGCTTAGAGAGCTGGGCTCTTTTGTTGGTGCCCTCCAGCCTGCGAAGCTCCTCTTTGTCCTTTAGCAGCTCCACTTCCAGACGGTCCAACTGGCACGGAAAATTCCGACTCTCTGTCTGATGTGGAGAGAGGGGAAATGTGAGGAGGAGTAGGAGGACAGGTGACAGGATACTGAATCTGCTCAGGTCATACCAGCAGCTGAGCTTTGATCTCCTCGTAGTATCTCCCAATCTGCTCGGCCTTCTCGCACTTCAGCTGCATCTTCTCAAGACTGTTCTCCAGACAACGCAGCGACTAAACGCACACACACACACACACACAGTATTTTTATTCCTGGGTGGTTTCATTTTTAGTTGTTCAGGGTAAGTGAGACAGACTGACAACCAACAACCCATCGCCACAACCCACAATTCACAATTTTTCTATTGTTTTAATAAAAAAACCCAAATACTGTTTTTTTTCTCCACATCTATTTTTCACAATGCAATGCAGTATTTTGTTTAATTTATCACGTTTTCGATCTGACTTAAATGTCTACGTGTGCAGTTTTATCTAACCACAACAATGAATCAACTTTTTCAAGCATCGTGTGAACCCGAAGTCTGCTGTCCTCCCAAATCCACAGTAAAAATCCACGGGCATGAAAAATCCTCTGTTCGAACATGAGGACATTAAAGATGTTGTTCAAAATTAATTTATTAACAAATCAATGATGTCGCTACACATACAAGCAGTGGTGGTTCTGGCTTACAGACAGAGGTGACCTCAGCGCCCCACACTCATCCCACGCGGGCTGCAATCCACCGAGCCTCACGGCATCACCCGTGGACTTGTCTCTACCCCGGGCTGCTGCTCCTATAGGTTAAACACCATGGACCCTTCATGGAGCACTGGAGAGCACAGCGGCCATGATCTGAATCCCGTTTCTGAATCCTGTCTGTTCTGTTTCACTGTACACAGTGGAGTCAGATCCACTGTGTTTTTAACATTTACTGGGATAGAAAATGGGGACGTGAGCACGCCGGTCTGTAACTCTGGAACTTTAGCTTCCTTTTCTGCTCACTGTATCTTCAGTTGGGATGGGAAAGCTGCATTCAAGTCAAATGTAGGCCTGTTTGTTAGAGACTTCCCATGAGGCTCAGCCTGTGACCGACAGTCCACTGTGGTTTACTTTTCAAAGGTAGAGACCTTATAAATCTTAATCTTCCTCTCAGCATGGGGACGTATGTCCAAAGTTGCCCGACATAAAAATCCTCTTTGTTCCACATTTAGTTTGTGAGTATACGGTCACCTACTAAGAAATCATGTAAACATCTCGGTGAGGAAACATTCAGGTCCCATCGCATTCACACAGAAATGTCCAACTATAACTACAACGTAGACGGGCTGAATTAATCACAAACAATAAGCGAGAGTACGGTTACCAGTATAGTTCCCACTCTCCTGTGACCGTCGCCAGCTGCAGTGTCCATCTCCCTCATCCTCTGCCCCTGCAGCTTCAGCTCGGCCAGCCGCTGCTGGGACGTCTGAGTATTAAACTTAAAGGCATTGAGACGCTTCTGTTTGTCCAACAACGTCTGCTCAGCTCTGAAGACCGCTTCCTGTGAGGAGACAGAGAGACAGACGATTTGTATTTCTTTTTAGATTTGTATTTCTATTTAGATTTGTATTTCTTTTTAGATTTGTGTTTATATTTAGATTTGTATTTGTATTTCTTTTTAGATTTGTGTTTATATTTAGATTTGTATTTGTATTTCTTTTTAGATTTGTGTTTATATTTAGATTTGTATTTGTATTTCTTTTTAGATTTGTGTTTATATTTAGATTTGTATTTGTATTTCTTTTTAGATTTGTATTTCTTTTTAGATTTGTATTTCTATTTAGATTTGTATTTCTTTTTAGATTTGTATTTCTTTTTAGATTTGTGTTTATATTTAGATTTGTATTTCTATTTCTTTTTAGATTTGTATTTCTTTTTAGATTTGTATTTCTATTTAGATTTGTATTTCTATTTAGATTTGTATTTGTATTTCTTTTTAGATTTGTGTTTATATTTAGATTTGTATTTGTATTTCTTTTTAGATTTGTATTTCTTTTTAGATTTGTATTTCTATTTAGATTTGTATTTCTTTTTAGATTTGTATTTCTTTTTAGATTTGTGTTTATATTTAGATTTGTATTTCTTTTTAGATTTGTGTTTATATTTAGATTTGTATTTGTATTTCTTTTTAGATTTGTGTTTATATTTAGATTTGTATTTGTATTTCTTTTTAGATTTGTATTTCTATT
>OMNV01029483.1:0-35554 GCA_900303265.1 Brotula barbata
AAATGGTAAGTTCCAATATCATAAATGTTTACACAGTGGCCGGCCGTGGATTTGGTACCTGGGCCTTCAGTGGGGACTTACCGGACTTAATCCACCTCTTAATACCACCACTATCACATCGCAATTATCGGGGTTGGCCGACCTCTCTCTCTCCTCACGATGTCTAGCTTTTCTGGAAAAGTCCGCCTTGAAAATGGATTTTTAAGTATGTCCGAGACCAAGTCAATTTCTCCTCCTCCGTCAGCCATTGTGGGCATAAAAAATTCTAACTCAAATGTATTAATGTGTACAGATCGCTACAGACGTGTTTTTCTGGTCGAACTTGGCTGTAGAGATTTGCTCTGACTGACCAATCAGAGGACGGAGAAATGCTGACGTCATTGTGGGCCAGCTAGCTGGACCTTAGAGGGGAATTAGAAATCTGATTGGTTAAAGAAACTGTCCCATTGCTAATAAAGTTTAAGTTCCATAGACCAGCAGTACTGATTGTGAAGGCCCTGGGCAGATTAGATTGACATGGCAACACATAGAGGCTGAAATCTGATTGGACAAAAAATCTAACATCCACATAAACGTACTGGAATCAGTGCAGCCAAGAGAAACGCTACGAAATGAAGAGAACAGACTGTTGGGAATAAATTACTACAATTTCGTGGAACAAATATTAGAATTTAGGTTGTAAATGTAGGTCAGTGCTTCTGATAGTGTTTAGGCCACCAGAGAAGGACTTGCTGTCCCCGACCGCAAACCACTGATAGAATGTATGTATTAATGTTTCTTAATTTATTTTTTTGTAATTTTTTGGATGAACTGTTCCCAATAATTTATAATTCTGAGATGATGATTATTATCAGGAAGAAGTTGATGATGATCCTGGTCCATGTGAACTGTAGCATATTTGCATAATTTATATTTATCAGATGTATTAACTCAATAACAGCCTGCAAGGCATCAAATCTTGATTCAGTGAACAAACTATTTAGCTCAGTAGGTGTGAGCAAAGCATGACATGTATGTCAAGAACTAGCACTCGAGAGTATTTCATGACTGCAGTCATACTCTAAAAGTCGTCGCATAATTACTCCAAGTAACTTTCCCAAATGTAATGCTAATCTGTGACAATAATACAGTACTCTTTGAATAAAACAATACTTTATTAGTAAAACAAGTAATTTGTCTCTCATGAGTTACGCAAAAACACATACCTGGATAGATGAATAGATACATCTATAAAGTTAAAACATAACGACACACGGAGCGAACAACTGTTCCCAAAATTCAAAATCCATAAAACATTTTATATCATACAGAACCTTTAGGCGCAGGTATCTATGTATACACTATATATATATTAACGGCATCGCAAAACACAAAGGACAGAGGCATCATGACAGCACATGACCATGAAAATTTAAACACAAATATGAAGACATTATGTGTAACTATTAATAAAGACAGAGCATCCAGATGGAATTATGCTGGTAGACTACTCCCAAAATTATTTACATTTATTTACATATAAGCCTGATAACAAAACTGTCTGGAAAGTTTGCATAGGAAACAATGGGCAAACAGCGGCTTGTGCAAAAAGCAAACATGTTAACAAAAGTGTGTGCATTATAATCTGACAATATTGTTTGTGCAGTAAATCACTGTTGTAATGGGGTGAAAGCACAACATTTTATTTCTTGCTCGTGCTATCACTATATTTTAAATAAGGGAACAGAAATGACACGGCATGTCTGTCATTTTACCCTTCCAGAATTCAAATATTGGACAAAATAAATGCTAAATTACGCTAAAAATCCAAAATTCAAACCTGCAATAAGATTTGAAATAAACCCTTCAGCTGCTTACAATGTTCAATTTGTCAGTAAGTTGTGAAAACTAAATACACTATGATAATTGTTGAGGCGAGTGTCACATTTCTGTATTGCATTGATTATGTTTTAATGTCAAGTGTGTATTTTCCCACCCCCTGTACCCACAAAATGTGGAGAAACTTAAAAACAAAAATAGAACTTAAATGTAGTTAAGCTACATGTGACCACGTCCTGCCCACAATGCTTCCTACCACCGTAATACAAAACATGCCCAGTAGAGCTTGAGACAATAGGAGTGCCAAATCAATATAACACAAAATATACAGCCTCAAAAATTACCACAGTTAAACCAACACTTCTTCACCTTCTTCACATGAACTACATATTTTGAGCTTTCCTTTAAAAAAGAATTTGGTGCAGCACATTTGTGATGTATTGTTGTATTTGGTATTGTCCACCTCTGTGTTTTCCGACTTGTTTCCAATGTCTTTTCTCTCTACAACATGAACGACTTTCCTATCAGCAGACTAAAAATGAGCTGAAATAGTTCCTCGGTTTAACCAGGAGAGGGGGCTGGCGATCAGCGTAGGAGCAATCAAATGTGGCAGTGTTGGATGTTCATCAATTTCCACTTGTACCGTGCAGCTCCTCCCTGACAGCGCTCATCTCCACTATCCCATCGTTGAGCACATTGGCCACTTGCCTTATCTGAGCCACTATCTCTTTCCTGCTGCCTTTCTTCAGCTCACGAGTGCCCTTGATGAAGTACTTGTCCATTCCAGTGAAGAGTCCTTGAAGCGAGGTTACGGCATCATCAATGACGTCCGTCGCTCGCATTATGGGCGAGTCAGCAGTGCTGATCATCTGGACGGCGCTGCGGATGTTCCATTCCTTGGAGTAATGCTGGGTGCCGGACCTGAGGAAAGGATGGCCACGGATTTTGTATATGCCGTGGTTGAGGAAGTGGAGGATCTTTGAAATGTCCAGTAGGTGGCGCTCACACTCCTGCAGTAATATCTCCACCTAAGGAAACATGGAAAAGCCGACAAAGTGAACAAACCACAGATGATTGCCCATTCCAGACGAAATGACATGAAGACAGCAACGAGGGTCGAAGGCCACCAACAACAATCACCGGTGGAGGATGTAAATGCAACTTACCTTCTTCCGATCGTTCATGTCGTTGACGTTGTCCGAGATGGCCGCTGAGGCGGAAGTGAGTCCGCCAGCTGTTGCGATGCCCACGCCAATAGCAGTGATTAAAACAGAGATGCCAAAGGTGGCGGGTATCAAAGCCAGACCGGCGATGGCCGCCACCCCACCCAGGGCTGTGGTGGTGTTGCCGGTGATGCCAGCGATCTTGGCCTTGCTGTGGAACTTATCGATGTCGTCTGCGATGGCGTGGAGAACTATGATGGACTGCCAAAGGACCTCAGCTCGCTCTGCGAACATCCTATCGAAGACGCGCAGGCCCTGTTGAATCTTATCCGCCAGGATGGTGAAAGACCTGGAGGCAGAGACAATGTTATACTCCACGAGTACGCAGCGAGCAAATACTGCTTGGATACACGAGCGAACGTACTTGGACTCATCCTTTTTGACGTCTTTATCCTCCTCGTCCGATGGCACCTCATCCCATTCTGAAAACACACAAGCAGGTGCTGGGTACGGGCACGTTCAGGTGGTTCTGTGATTCATTTCTGTGTGCATTTTCTCGTATGAGACTCACGTTCTACAGTGTTCCACCACTCCATCAAACTGTCAGTGTCCTGGGACAAAAGAGGATAACGTCAATGCATCACATGTGAATGCTACACATCTCAACACGGTGAATGTCTGGTGGTGCTGTACAAGTATTTAGACAAATTAACCCCCTCTTCTTCTTCTTTGTCGTCATCGTCGTCCGTCTTATCAGCTGGAGTCTGCACGTCCTTCTGAGCCGCCAACCACTCAGCCTGGGTATGGGAGGAGAGAAATTTTTATTAATATAAATAACTCTGTTATTTTAATACTCAAAGAGTCACTGCCTGTAATTATCCCTACCGCATATTTGGCTCTACTTAAATAAGCTTGGGCTTGTATGTGTGCTATGTGACCAAACCAGTTCCGTCACATGTGAAGAATGTTTCCAATAGGGAGCAGTGAGTCAACAAAGCCTGAGCCAAGTCACGTCTAAAACAGTGTAGTAGCTTTCGTACTTGTGATGTCCTAATTCACACATTAAATTCACGAATGCCCCAGAAGCCATCATATGTGGCTAAATTCCTCCAAAGTGATACAACAGTGCCTCAAAAAAACTTCATTAAACATTAAAAAAGATTCCCTGCTGACTGCATTAAATGGCAAAACGTCCCCAGTTGAATGAGTGGAATGTCCACTGATGGTGTTGTGAGTACTGCTAGAGCTTACAAAGTTTATTTATAAATTATTACTGCTGTCCTATGACTGACAATGAAACGGGGAAAAGAAAACACCGTCACTGGATTGGGCGAAGGAAGTGAAGCAGACGGTCTGATTCAGAGAGAATACATTTAGTGTTGTCACTTCAATCACCGGTCACTGAACTGCATACACACTGAATATCCGATAGTATTTTGCGTTAATATACCTCGGCTACTTTTGACATGTAATAATCACTGCATGTTGCTCCTGGTGGGTCTTGGCAATCCTCCTGCACGGCTTTGTTCTGGAATGACACAGACATAGCTGAATAAATAAAGACTGTAATTACATTAAATGTCGTGCAATAAACGAAACAAGACTTTCTGCATATTTAAATGTACATATAATATATAAGTATACGCATTGCTCTCTGTATTCCACGATCTGACAGTAACGATCAGAAACGACTCATCCTCATGTAACAACATAGAGATGAGACTCGCCTTTACTTTGTGCGTTTTCAGATGTCTGAATTTCGAGGGCTTCTTCTGTTGAATGAGAAAAAAAAAACACTTGAGAATTATATCATAAAACACACACACACACACACACACGGTTTTCTTTAACATTACAAGATAGGGATTCATTTATTACATCTTGATTATTAACTTAATGATATTATTATTTGATCTCATTTGGCCACATGTATCTACAACATCTATCAACAGGTGCAATTTAGACCAGATCCAAACATTTAGCCAGATTTGGCAGATTAAACTATACGCTGTGATATTTACAATATTGTTGTAGATGTAAAAATGTAATCATATGTAATGACCAACAATGTGTAAGAATTTCAGCAGGATTGAATGCATGATAACAGTGATAGATGTAGACGTTCAGGAGTGCTGTTGTACAAAGAATCTGCAGGATCTGAGTGAAATGTAACAAAACAAATACCGGTTTGACGTAGTCCATCCTATTGTGTTCATCCTCGTTTTGGTCCTCTGCCGAGAAGCTGCTGTTGTGTGGACTCGGGTCATCCAAGAGGTCATCCTAAACCAAAGGCGCATATGTGAAAATGATGGACACGATTTCCTTCCTTTCTGCACAAATACTTCACAGAAACCAGCGGTCACCTTCGATCTACGACGGCCCACGGGCAGCTGTTTCACCTTTGTCGGATTCTTCTATTCAAAATAAACAGATAAATAAAAATCCGCCACGCAAAAACAGAAACTGTGGGAATCTGAGCATTAAAGGAAAGGGAAGTTACAAGTTTGCTGTCTTCAGTTCCATAGAAGTCTTCCTCGTCACTTAATCCTGCAGACTTGGGAGCTTTTTGTGGGGGGTCGTCATCAAAGAAAGCAGCCTGATAAATACATTACAACACAAAACTTCATTCATTACATGGATACAAATCAGGTAGATTGATCAATTATTTCAAAATCGTATGTTCCTTCATATGGTGACAGCATCTAAGTCAGTAAAACGATACCTTGGAAGATGACTGAAGAGTGTATCCCTTTGCTCCCTTTATATCCTCAAAAGCATCATCCTGAGAAGATGATACAAAGCGATGGGAAAGAAATGAGGTCATCACACATTCAAAGAATTCCTCCACTGTATAAGTCTACATTCCACTGGTGTTACCTCTGACAGCTTGCGTGATGTATACTCGTATGTATCGGGATCGTCATCGAGAGTTTTCTCCTGAAAATTTGGATGATAAAAGTTAGAACCACCTTGTCTTGTCATCATCATGACATCATGAAAGTTTATACCTTTGACCCTTTGCGAGATGACTGTCCATGTGGCGTCTTCGGGTACTTGTCACGCTGTGGGGGAGAAAAGCTGTTAATTTCAATCATACATGTCATCAAAATAAAATATAAACTTTGATAGGTCCAAACTTTACCTTCTCCATCATGATACTAAATCCTCTTTGTGGCACAAACTTGATTGTCAGCTTCTTTTGTTTCTTCTGCAGAGGAAAAGGGCTTCATATTACAAATGATAATGATCCGAGCTCTGTATTTTGTACATAGCATGTGACATGAAGGACAATATAACCGTACATGATAAGCTTCCTCTCCCTCTTCCTCTCCAGTGTCCAACGTTTCATCCTTTTAAGAATCAAATTGTCATATATCCCAAATGTCAAAAAAAAAAACTTTCACGAAAGCACAATTTCTTTTTCTGACGATAAAAGGCAACACAATTATTTGAGGAGTTGAAATAATAATGTGTGTGCGTTCTGTTTTTGTGTATAAAGGACATACAGGTGGTCCTTTATTTCATTTGACTGCAGACAAACTATGATCCCACTTTTTATCTTATTTAGTGAGCAGAGTGCAGGCATTTTACCCCTGGCCATCCATCCCTGACGGTGGAGTTTTTCTTTTCAGCTGCTTCTTCATAAACGGCCTCTTGCTGTTGTGGCTTTGAGGGAGAAAAGTTAATCATTTACTTTCCCTTTTTAATCGAAAAACTCAAAGGAACGTGAACAACAGCATTCAAAACTAAACCGAAATCAAGATCCACCTTTGATCCTCGACGCACAAGTTCGTTCGTGTGCTTCTCCGCTGCACCGATGGAGAATCGTCTGAGCAGGCTGGCTGTCAGGGATTTGTCCTGATGATGAAAGACGATACCGATGGAACATGGATCTTTTTGAGATGATTATACACTGATGTACTGTCTTCCTTGGCGTACTTGTTGCAGAGACAATAAGAATTTCAGCCGTTGTTGTGGTTGTCACTGTCTCTGCGTTACTAATGTGATAAAAATGGAGGCAGTACACAGGCAAAGACTCAAATTCAGACAGGGTGGATGTGAGAGTCGTCGTGTCTGTGCAGGGAAGCAAACTGCTTTTTGATGACTGAAGTAGTGCAGGTAACGTCTCACACTGTTTACGGTCATAAAAAAAATAGCCTAAAAAGTGAGAATCATCAACAACATTTAACAAAATATATAAACACACGATGAAAATACTCGATATATTTGCAGTAGTGTATTTACCTTTGACGTTTTGGAAGGAACGGGGTCACTGACCTTTCTGTGTTTTTTCTGAAATAAATGTTTGCATGTTAAATTACACTCGGTGACCAACACAGACAGAAAGTTTATTGGTGAATGGGAATCAATTACCTTGAATACAGATGGATTTTGGTCGTCTCCACTTCCTGGGTCCTGTACCTTTGCGCAGGAGAAACTTTCAATTCACTTATTCTGCTCCCCAACAAACACCGAGTACCAAAATGAACAAACTCTTACCTTCATGGATTCTCGTCGGAGTCTAAGTGTCCCAGACTAGTGGAGGATAAAGTAAAAATACACAAAAAAACAACAACAAACAGCATCGATCAACTGAGCCAAAAGAACCAGATGATGATAATAATAAAAGGACACGCTGTCAATGAAAAGGTCCGTTTATTTTCTTACTGGTTTGAAGTCCTCGCTGAGTTGCGGACTGTTTTCAGGCCAGTCCTCCACACACATTTCCTGGTGTTTTAGTGAAAAAAGAAAAACTCTTACATCCTCTGGATTCTCATAATTATGTGACATACGGTTTGTACATCATAACTTTATTATCAGCATGGGTTAACACGTGGAGGCATTAGGTGATCAGTCAGTCCGTACTTCTGCCTGTCTGATCTCCCCAAACCCCTCATATCTCAGATCACCATGATATATCACGATCCTCAGAGGATCTCCAAATGTTCACCACCATCAGGACAACACTTCCATTTCCATCAAATGGACACACTGCTGTGAAATATAATAAGAGTATTCACCCTCTCCAGAGGACGCACCGCCTCTATTTTGGACAGTTAGCCCATTCAGACCAAAACGTCAATTTTGTATGATATTTCGTACGACTTTCGGCTCTCTCCATTTCTTAATCTCAGCGACTTCTATGTCTGGTAGATACTTTCCACAAATCGCCTGATAGAAAAAAAAAAGAAAAAAAAAGAAGATTCTTCTGCTGACCTGTCCAAGGAGCAGGATGTCCTCAAAGACAACGTGGTCTTCAACATTCAATGTTTTGAACTGCTGTAAAACAAGAAAAAATATCTTACATTCCATTGGAATGCACGTGAATTGGGTCGGT
The DNA here is from genome assembly GCA_900303265.1 of Brotula barbata. Classification (NCBI taxonomy): domain Eukaryota; kingdom Metazoa; phylum Chordata; class Actinopteri; order Ophidiiformes; family Ophidiidae; genus Brotula; species Brotula barbata. Next base: position 8,320 of record OMNV01029483.1, read on the forward strand.
CCTTTGGCTCTGATATAAACAGGATGTTTACCTGGTTGTTCTTTTTGCGGGGGAACGGTTTTGGGAGTGACTTAAGGGGCCATTTGGAACTTCTTGCTTCTACTGGCTCAGAATCCGTCTAAAAAAAAGAATAGTAATAATAATTCCAGAATCGATATAGATGATAATTAAGAGCACAATGGGAGTTAAAACAACTACGCTAAAAAACTACAATAAAGAGCGGAGCGTAATTAAGGTGAACATGCACCTTAACAGCAGGTTTCCGTGGCCGGAGTGGGCGAGTCCGAGTTAGAGTCTGACGTTTGAAGGGCTGATCCTGCAAAGTTGATATAACCTCTGTCAGATTATAGATATGATAAAAAACAGACAAAAGCTTCAGGACAGAAACGTCTCCAACAACAGCACAGGAGTGGACAAAATATGAGTAATATAGCTACAGTAATACAGAGAGGTAACATACGGGCATGTCCTCATCCAGGCTTGGGCTGGGTGCTGAAGTTGGCACTCCTGGCACAATCTGATGGAGCCCGTTGGTGTTGGGAGCTGCAGGAAGAGACACTGTTGCAGCTGCCTTGAAGAGATCTGGGGACTTGTCAACCGCAGAGGACGCCAACGTGTGTGTCGGCCTGGAGCGTGCTGCTTTATCGCTGCCATTGCTGTATGAGGTTTTTGAGGGAAGAGGTTGGAAGATGTCCGGAGTTCTGTTTGAAAAACTTTGGAAAGGGTCAAAGTGTTTTTCACCAAACGGGTCATCCGCCGTGGAACTGGTTTGGAATAAATCCTGTGGGCTTCGGAACGGGTCGACTGGATTTTCGGACAAAGGGGAAAATATGTCTAGATTTTCCTCCGAGGACCTCTCAGAAAGGTCCTTCTTTTCAATGACGGGGTTTTGGAAGAATCTGGTTTCGCCGAAAGTGAGCCACTCGCCATTTTTAGCCGGACCTGCCTGAAACAAATCTACTTCCTTGGCTGCGGCAGTATAGAAAGGGTTCACTTCCTGTGTGGGCTGGAATCGAGCATCTTCCTTATTTGGAGATTCCCATGAGGTCAGCAAATTACTGGAGGGTTTGTCAAAGAGATTCACTTCCTCAGCAGGTGCAGCAGCGTGGAGGAATCCCCCCTCTTTAGTAGCCTTGAAGACGTCCTCAACGTGTCTGAACGGGTGCTGATGGGAGTTTGCCTTAACTCCATCTGGTGAGTTTAGGTTTTTCCTGTGATGAGGAATGCCATTGGCAGGTGTGTTTTGGGACAACTCGAAGGTCTGGAATAAGTCCGTTTGAGGCTCGGGCAATCCCGCTCCGTTTTCCAAAGTCTGAGTTGTCGGCTGAAAATCATGATGTAAACTCTGGACATCACGTGGAGGAGCAAAGATGGCGTCATCTGAAGTGGTCCTCCCTACATCCTTCATGTCAGGGCTGTTACTGGTGGACTCCTGATTGAAGGGGAAAATTCATTGAGGGAGGATGACATTCGACAACTTGAAAAGATACTGTGTGTCATTCCACGTACCAAATAATGTGTGTAGAAGGGGCTCGTTCTAGCCCTGTAGACTCCACTCTGTCAAACAAAGAAAAGGACAAGAGGCAGAGGAGGAAGAAGTGTTAGATTTAATTTGGACTTCCTCAAACAGAGTCTGTGTGAGAGGAACCTGAATACAGACATACCTTAGGGCTTAAATCCATCGACTCCGGGCTTCCATTCTGAAACAGAGTGAAAAGATGGAGGGTTTGTACTCTGATCTCTGTTAAATCTCTCACGTACATTGATAAATTGTTAAATCTCATATTAGCAGTTGGCTGGAAGTCAGAACATTTCAAAGGACTGGGTGTAGCCTGGAGGTGAAGCATGCCATTGTAAGCAGATGAAAGTTTGTGTTGTTGAACTAACAACGGTAAGAATAAACACAGGCTAATGACGAACCGACTACGCAAATCCTCCACCAGCCAAGGTGAACGTTGTCTATTTTAAGTTAGTTTCACTTTATCTTCTAAACGGGAAAACAATGTTATTGTCACTCATTTTTTAAAGCAAGATAGTTGCTTTGAGTTCCAAAACTTGAAATTGACGCAAACAAAAAAGAAAAAGAAAAAAAAAGTGCCTTGTAATACTCATACTCATAGTCCCAGACGGCCCTGAAAGCTTCGTTTTGATTGGCAGTTTTCTTCAGCAACATACGTTAAAATGAAATACTTGTGGATTTACTTGCCTGGATTGAAACATCCATCAATTATGAAGCTAATGGGCGAGCGTAGTTTCAAGGTACACACAGTGTTTTCACCATGATGTCTTTATTTAAGGAGAGCCACTCTTTATCTCACATATCAAGTCTATGTTAACCAATTCCTTATGCTAGATGTGAGGGAATAATGGAAGAAAAAAAAACATTAAAAAGGAATTAGTACATGTGCAAATGAATGCATTGGTTTAATCGATCGATGTCAGTGAGACAGGTGTGTAAATAATTGGGTAACAGACTTATTAATCAATGGGGAGGTCTGTAGGAAAGGTACGGTGGCCCTGAAGTGCCAAACGCAACATTAAGAAAACGCAGAGACAATGAGAAAGTGGAAATAAAAATCAACACTTAGCAAAACACAACACACTGACAAACAATATATCAGCATTTTCATAATGTTGTGCTTTCCTCATGTTGTGTTTTCATAATATTTTTTGTGTCATTCTTAATGTTGTTATGTATTTCTTATATTTTTGTGTTTTCTTCTTCTTCTTCTTAACGGTCACCATAGAAAGGAGATCTCATAGGACATTACAAAGAGGGCGGTGAGAGTGTGGGGAAGGCTGTAAAATGATCTCCAAAAGGCAAATCACAGCATTTAACTCGATAACAACGTGGCAAAGAAGTGGCCACCCGTGAACAGGAGGAGCTACGAGAACAATAATCAATCGGGTCAAACACAACCCAAATACAGTATAACGTGGAGAGACTCCCTCGCTGCATCTACTTCTCAGGATTAAGGAGTCAAAAATAGAACTTTCTGGTCACAATCAAAATCGCTATGTTTGACAAAAACGCAACACTGCCTTCTAACAAAAGGACTTCATCACAACAATCAAGCGTGCGTGGTGGTCTGAAAGTCAACACCTGGACCTGGACTACTCTACATCATTAAGGGAACCACGAGTTCTCAGATGTACCACGAGATTCTTGAACAAAATATTATGTCGTCAGTCAAGTAGCTCAAGATGGGAGAAAAAAAAAACAGAACAAGCAGAGCGACCAAAGTGGTAAAAAAAAGTTTGGATTGGTTGTTTTGAGAAACTTTCTTAATCTTTTTTTGTAGATTCACAACATTCAGTGATGAATGAATCAGAATACAAAATTGACAGTTCAGCATTTACCACATTCAATGTATGTGAGCGATCATGGAATTATTTTGACTATTTCCTGGCTAATTCAATTATGATTTGATGCTAAAAAATAATTTAAAAAGTGAACTAAACTGGTTTTTGTCCAGAAAACAGAGATTAAATGATATATGATTGTAATTCTGTACACGCACAGCAACAGTACATGGTTTTGTATCTCTGGATTTCCTTTACTGAAGTTTGTGCCATTCTCTCCATACATTTTAAAGGATTTCCCCTTCTCCTCTTGGAGACATTTAATGTGATATTTGGGCTATTTGAATAAATATCAACTGACCTAAGTCTTATTAAGATTTTGCATTTCAAACATGAGATTATGTGATAAAATGTAATGTAAATGTAAACATAAAACACTCGACGGTGCTCATAGTGACATATTACAGCTTGTATGTTAACTAGCACAGCCAATTAACGGAATATAAGATACTACTCTATCATTCAACGACTGATTAAGATTATATGGGGTAGATTATTCCACATCATCACAGCAAGACAATCACCAGTCTGCCTTTAATGGCAATATCATTTCAATTAAATTGTATTATATACTGTAATAGTTCACATTTGAAATTTGTAATTTTGGTTTCTCCTTCGTCTCTCTCCCTCTTACTGTGATGCACAGACAAGTATACAGTACATCCAATAATCATTTTCAAAATAGTCCATAGTGGCAGCCCTAACGTTGACACTGATTATGCAGCAGTCTGCAGGGGAATGCAGGATCTATAAGTACCTGGAGTCTGTCAGTACTGTGCGATAACTGTGCGTGTTTCATGGTGACTATGCAAAAAAGAAACAAGCCAAAGGAAAAACATTCAGAACAGCTGATATGACACTGAAGGTTTGGCCAGTTTATCCACTTTATAAAAACACATGCCATCTGTGTGTGTGTGTGTGTGTGTGTGCATGGGTCAGGAGTGTAGAATGTTGTGTAACCACTGATACGCTTTCACATGCAGATAATTGTTTTGATTTGATTGATTTTTTTTGCCTTTATAGAGGTAAGATACATTTAAAACAAAAAAAAGGAATGATGGTTGTGTTATGTGTGTGTCTCTCTCACACTCACTCACACCACACACACACGCGTGCACTCACCGATCTTCTCTCCTCAGATGACTTTTCCCTTTGGCCACTGTTATCCTCCACACCGTCATTGTCCTGTACAGTCCGATGAACATTTTTATATATATGTGAAATAAATAAATAAATAAATACACACTGACGTTATCGCGCGCCAAGCACACGTGTTTCTTTCGGCTTTTTATTAGACGACTTACCGTAATTGCTGTGTCTCCTTTCATGCTTAATCCAAAACAGGACGCGATTATAATCTTGATTATAATCAATTAATTCACTTTTAAAGAAGGCTTATTTAAAACCAGAGGGCGTACGTACACAGCTCCGAATGACTGGATTCACCTCAAGAAACAATCTGACAGTTAGACGCACCTGTGGAAAGGCAGAAATCAGGAATAAATGAACTTCCGCTCTTGTTGTTTCAAAATAACAGGCACATTCTAAACTGATCTTGTCAAGCGAGCTTTGATTACTCTGTCAAAAAGAATAGTCTGGACTGAGTCATCTGCTCACACAGGAACGAAGTACCACCCAACACGTCATCAATTTACATTTAAAAAATCTCCACAATTTGTGGGAGACTGAGGTAGAAATCATCTAATTGGTATTGATTTGTTTGTATCAACAAGATTTCCCTTGACTTGACTTGACTTGACTTGAGATGTATTTGGGACTTGCAGAATAATGATCTCTGCAGTTTCACATCTTAAAGGTCTGTAAATGAAGCTCTTATTTTGGAGGTCAATGTTGACTTTCCGGTTTGACGTAGTTATGAAGCGTACGCTTGGGCACAAACACACACTTTGGCACAAACATACGCGCTTCACTTGAATGTAGACAGACCGGTTACTCTCATCCTGCAGCTCGGCGGGGTCCAGTTTTGTATAGAAGAAAAAAAAACTTCACTATTTAAATGAAGTAACTCTCAACACGTTCGGTCAAAGACTTTGAATTCAGATGCTGACTAAACACACCACACTTGCTATGTCAAAGGCATCTAGTATATCTCCAGAAAAACTAGAATCTGCAAACTTGTGTTAACAAACAGGCTTATAGTCGAAACCATTTTTTTTCCATAGAATCCGATCAATAGCAAATATCAAATTATCACAACGTACAAAAGTAAAGCAAGACCTTGGCTACATTTGTATCTTACAAATACTTTTCTCCCAAATCAGGTCGAAATTGTTCCTTCAACTGTCAGGATTAGCATCGTGGACTCACTAAATAATTTTGCTAACTCGATAAACAATTGCATTGCACTGTTTTTATTTTACATCAACCCAAATGAAGAAAATATGTAATACCGACTGTAACCACCAGATGGGAGTCATTGCACAATCTGTCAGAGGTGCTGTGTGGAATGACGATGGAAAGAAGAGTTGTTATTAATGATTGAAACAACTTTTCAGAGAAATGGCTCGTAGATGATGTTTTTATAATTACTTTTGCGTTGTTTGGTTATGGTTATAAATCATTTAAGTATCGTGCAACCTGTCGTTTACACCTTTTCACCTGTAGCGGTACTGAGCCAGGGTGCACAGTTCCACGCGAGACTGACACAGCTAAATGGAATGCGGCCAATGTTTCCTGTTGTGAAGGGGTAACTTACTTTACACAGAAACAGCAAGTCAGAATACGGTATTTATTATCTGCACACAGGATCGTCTGGAAAATATTTGAAAGTTAACATTGTATTAAAACACTTAATGTATTGTATATAATTAAATTACATTTTAAAATGAAATAAAATCGTACCCACGATTGTTGGTTAAGCAGTCAGACATAACTGTCTATCAAATGGAGCCTGTTGAAATAAGATTTACTGATTTGATTCCCATCTTATTGAACTATTGAAGATACATGATGTTTTCATTGTGTATCAGAAAGCCTTAAGCTGGGTGCTCCTGTTGTCGCTCACAGGTTCGATTCTGGTTTGTGCCCTTTGAAGCGTGTCGTCCCCTCTCTCTCCAGCCCTGTCCTTCCTGCCTCTCTCTTCTACACCTATCAAGATAAAACAGAAAATGCCACAAGAATCCTTAGGCTTTGAAGTTAATCATAGTTGTACATTTACCAGAAAATCACATGGTTTTCAAAGAACAGTTTGGGAAATACCAAACGCATCTTGTGTAAGCAGGAACCCTGCCAGTACTTGTTTTTATCTTTGCCACTCACCCATACAGAGCCATAACATTGGCTGCTGACACACACAAGAATGGCTTTGAAAAATGTTCAATGCGCTGTCTTTGTGTTTGAACTCTAGGGTAAGTGGATATTAAACCAACTATGATTTATTTTTGTATGTTATTACATGTATATAAATATGTATAATGACTTGGTCAGGTTGGAGACTTAGTTACTAATAAGTGACTCAGTTTAGAGGAGGATTAGATGATGACAACCAAACCAAAACAAACAGTTATTTAAGAGGACGAAATGAGCTGGGTGCTACAGATCACCTCGGGTGTGCTGAAGAACTCATCTTTTTCATCTCGATATGAAATAATTGTGAGGCTATGAATATTATACATTGAAAATAAATGTTGTGAATCCATAATTATGTAAGGTCTTAAACATAAACGTGTTATCTTTACAATAATTTAACCATGGTGAGGGAAACGGTATCATTTGGCATACAGAATATTGAATAGCAGTTTACACTTGGGATTGTAAAGTAATTTTTGCTGCCAGTTTAATGTGAATGTAAAAGTACCTTGACACTGTTTAAATATACAACTTGAATAAATGTCCGGACTTTCCACTTCCTTCCAAATGAGCTTTTTCAGCCACAAGTTGTGGTGAGGTTCTGCTCATGCGTGTTGATGCTCCTGATAACAGAGAGTGAGACAATGACCTGACAGTCTGTTTCACCGCCAGACAAACATCCTGGCTGTCACGCAGTGAAATTCTTTTGGAATTTCTAAAACTGCTTTCGTTTACACTGCTTCACAGTCACGTGATTTCTTGTTAGCAGAGGCTCCTGCAGCAGTAAACTTTGAAGTGTAAAAATGTATATTCTTTGCACAGTAACACAGGAAAATCAGCAGCTTCAATGTTGAAATCAATGTAATCCAGTCAGTCTTTATATCAGACAGGTGCATTTCATTATTGATTCATAGCGTAGAATTCCTTCCTATGTATGATTTTAGTTCGAGAAGTTTCCTTTCCATCCTTTGCATTTTTCCAAACATGCTTTTGGAAGAAGCAAGAGGTCTGAATGCCTTTTCTTCAGAAATGAAAGTGTTTTAAATGGGAAAGCACCAATTTTCCCCCTGCCAACATAAACACAAACACGATGTAATCTCTTCTCTTCTGCCATTGCCTGTTGACTTGTAGATCTGTCACTTACACTCATCACCAAAATATGATTGTGACGTCATAAGAACCTTTTTTCTTTCTCTGAAGCTACCACGCTAGCATTAGCATTAGCGTTAGCATAGACATTTTCACCATCTTCATGTAATATAGAAAAACATCACTGACTTTTCAGAATTTTACTTTGCAATCATAAAGAAACAGAGAAAGATAAACAATTTGAAAGTTCTTTTACACAATATCTGTGAACTTGTTAGTTTTTATGAATCAATGTAAATTATACAGTATGTATGTAGCATTGCCTGCTAACAATAGGTCAAGGAACTGTACAGACACTTTAAACGATGAATATTGAGTAATAAATGAAGACTTTTTAGAGATATGGGATGCCGTGGATCATCAGAAGTGCTTATACTTTCCATAAATTACGGACAGTATGCACTTATTTCACTTCTGGTTCACCACAGCAGCCTCCTGTATGTTGACTCAACATGTTAGGACATGACTTGTCCAGCAGAGGGCAGAAGAGTGGCTGTTATGAGACTTGTTTGGAACAAGCCATGGTTGTGTCCTTACTGAATTGTATTCTACTCTGCTATAATAGTAGTAATCTCCGAAATGCACTCTGTCGTCAATAATGTGCCCAATAATACTATTTGTTAATTCTGATATTTTTTCATTTTTCAGGAATTATTATAAAATTGTCAATAATGTCAGTGGTCTTTATATTTGAAGACACTCATTCAGTAACTGTGTAATTGGTATTTGCTTCATCCTCATAAATGATACAAATAAATATCTTATAAATCAGTTCACAAAACTTCATAACAGTTTTAACTTGTCATTCAAAGTGGAGCATTCATCCAAAGCTATAAATCATGAAACACAATAACACAAATAATCAGTGCTTTTTTACTTGTTTTTAATAAATCGGTCCAAAGGAGAACAGTTCAATATATGTACTGCTTTAAATGTACCACAACAAATATTGACTATATATCAAAATGCATCAACAAGAACAACATTGATTTGATAACAAATTTTTCTATAGTTGAGAATGACATATTTGATCAAGGAATCAAGTGCAAATTCAATCAGAGATTCTTTAAAAATTCATATCAGTTTTTTGTTCCTGTAAGTTATTGGAATATACTATTCCCACTCAAAAACAGTCTATATGTGTACACCATGTTATAACTCCAACTTGTACATTGAATATGGCCTTGGTTCCACACACCTAAATTTGCTCAAAACCCAAAAATGTTCAGGAATAAGCCACCCAGAGAGAACACACTGTCCAGCGTGTACATATGAATCAACCCCAGAGACTGAAGATAATCCATTTGACCTGAGATGTCAAAGCTGGGATTGCTCATCATCTGTTTCAGCTTCAGCATGTCTTTGGACAGGATGACAGTCAGTGATTGGCTCGCAATGGCTAAAAGTGCGATTAAAGTCGTGAGTAGATCCGCCATGTCGATCAGCTTGTCCACTTTAACGCTCCCACCAGTGTCTTTTGCTCTCTGTACCTTTACTATATTATCATTGATGTTGGACTTGAAAATCTCCAACATTTTGAATTTGGCTCCCATGTGCTTATCAAATCTGGAGATGGAATCCGTGTGTGGGAGGACGAGTTGCTGTCTCACGTATGCTTGAGTGACTGCTACTTGTGCAGAGTAGAAATCGACAGATTTGAGGGCATTTTTCAAATCGTCCAATGCTTGGCTAATGCAGTTTCGATCCTGCCGTTTGTTTGTTTGCTGAAGTAAAGATGCAAGAGCACGGTTGTAATATGCAACTGCTGCCCAGCAGGGATCCGCCTCGATGGCTTTCGTGTACATCTCGATGCTCTCCGCGTGTTTTCCAGTTTTAAACAAGTCGTTGCCAAACACAGTGTAGTGGTGTAGGCTTGATGAGGATGGTTTGCTCGTTATCGTGGTGCATTTTTGCAGGTCTGCACTCAGACTCTGTTTCAAGTTCTCAATAGAATTGTTCTCATTGAAGTTCACCATCAGCCACAAAGCCCAGGTTTCATTCCATGCGGACAACAATGAGTCGGCTGGTTTGCTGTCATTATTTATGGACAGCTGATCAAGCATGCCGAGATAACATCTGAAGAGCTCTGCCTCTTTCTTTAACTTTGGGATGTGATGCTCCAAGTAGCTGGCCAGTCTTTGTGCTGCAATGACATCTCTGGCCTCTTTGGTGATCGTCATCGAGTCCCCGTCCCTGTGGTTTATTTGATTCTGCGAAGATTGCTCCTCAAAATGCTCTGGAAAGAAGATCGCTTTTAACTCTTTCAAACCAGACACACATTCCCTCACAGCAACCTGTATCCTGAGCTGTTCGGACAGATGACTGTAACACACGATGAGTTGAGCGCACCCAGGAAATCCTTGTCGACCTGTGCGTCCAAATGCTTGCGCCTCCACGCGAGTGTTCTGAGGCAGGAAGGTCAGAACGACAAACAGACCTCCAGCATCGTTGACCTCATCAGACACCCGAAAGTCTGCTCCACGCCCTGCAAGGTTTGTGGCTATAACGACTTGCCCAGCCTTTAGTTTATCATTAAAGATGGCAGAATTATCCAGGTTGTTGTTGATGTAAGCCTTTTTGCTGGGGGCTTCATCTCCAAGAGCTTTGTAGACGGCTTTTGCTCGATTGATGGTCTCACAAATGACCAGCACAGCTCTTTTCCCTCTGTAAACAGTCGGGCTGATTTCTTCAGTGACGACCTTGCAGATCTTCTTCATCCACTCGTGCTCGTCATTCACGATTGTTCCTTCCACCTCAAACAGCTTTCTGCGTTTGAATGTGGGTATGTGGCATGTCTTGATCCCTGGATAGATTTTCTGCAAGGTCTCAGTCTCTGTCTGTTGGCCAAGGGTTCCAGACATCCCAAAGATCTGATCTCCGTACATTAGAAACAGTCCGACATTGGACAAGTAATTCGTAATGACTGCCATGTCGCTCAGCTTGATCCCGTGTTTCATCTCAAGGAACTGCTGAAGTCCATCTGACAGCTGCGTGAAGTTTTCCACAACACCTGTGGAGCTGTAATCAACAGGCACCAGTCCGTGACCCTCGATGACGTATTCATGTTCTGCTGTCATCGCTTGGGCGGCGAATGCATTTTCTATCCAGACCTCTAGTTTGGAATTGATCAGATCTGTGAGGAAACCTGGCACAAAGCACAGGTTTCCAGATTGCCGGAGTTCGCACGGTGTAAAATGGATGAGACGTCTTACTTTTGCTTCTACGGCTTTCCGGACTTTGTCTCCTTCAGTGTACATGTAGGAGCAGATGCCTCCATTCTTTAGAAGTAGCTTCACTCCGCGTGTGTCGCCCGGATCTCTTTGTGGCACGTGGTTGAGTTTCTTAATTTCTGACCCGTCTTCGTTTAAACAGTGCAGATGAAAGTAGCAGGGGAATTTCTTCTGCACAGCTGTGAAGAATTGGGCCAGCTGTTTTACAGTTGCCCTTTGAGTTTTTTCCGTGATGAGGCTCGGGTTGACTCTAAGGGCCCGGACTGAACCTTCCGCTAGCAAACCTGAATCCTTGGCCAACTGAAGGACTGTGAACTTGTTCACTCCTGCGCTGGTTATGTTTTCGAGCACGACTCGGTGGAAGGGCAGGTCTTGTCCCACTCTCGTCTCTGTGCCGATCTTTGTGTACTGATTCACCGTGGCCCATATCAGTGCAAAGAGTGGACTGAGATGTTGCAAGGCTGGCGTATTACTACTCATGTAGACCACGTGGAGGCCCTTATCCAGCATCAATGAGTCCACTTCATCCACAATTACACATTGGAATGTCCTTTGTCCAAATATGTCCTTCCTCTGGAAGTTCTGGCTCAACCAGGCCTCGGCAAATGACTCAGTTGTACCATACACAACCGTGTGTGTGTAGCAGTGTCGCAAGTCTTCCTCTGCGTGTTTGTTTATGTTGCAGTTTACGCTGATGTTTAAAGTTTTATAAAAGTCCTGCCATTCCTCCATATCTCTTTCTGCCAGAACTGGTGAACTGGACATGATGTCAACTTTTTGTCCTCTCATAGCTCGAAATGCTGCAAACATTGCCACGATACACGACTTCCCCTCTCCAGTTCCGACCTGAATTAATTGGCCTGAATTGGAAAGAGCCATGAGACACCAGCTCACCATTTGCGTCAGTCGGGGTTTATACTCCTTTGTTTTTTGCACCGCCGTACAGATAATCTGTAATTTTTCAGCCAAGTCGTTAAGCTGTGTTTTACCCTTAGCGTAAGCAACAGATGAGACAATGTCTCTCACCTGTTCAAGGGTCTTTTTATCTATTTGATTTGACTTTTGTTGCCCGATTTCGTTTAGAATATCTCCTAACGTCTTCTCTGGCTCATCGCTTAAACATTTGACGAGGCTTTCGTCCGTCCCAGACTCATCACAGATCAGATCAAAAACTGTCTCGTCGTTGTGATTTTTCCAGTTGGGTGTGATGTAATTCATCTCTATGCAGTGCAGCATTTTCATCATCCTTGTATGAAGCTGCGAGCGGTCAGTTGTGGGCGTCGAGTCAAAACGTCTCTGAAGAGCAGTGACCAACTTAGTGACATCATCTGGTTCCCATCTGAGATTTGTGAGCAGCCTCTTCTTCAGTTTGAGAAGAGGTTCTGTATTCACGGTGATATTGAACAGGATCCAGCTGTTTGTGTCAGACTCATCCATTGTGTGAAAAATGGTCAATCCTGTTGGAACAGAACGTGCAAAATAATCCATCACGCTTTCGTGCAGACTCAGACTTACATAGAAAAGCACAATAAGACAGTAACAAACAGTTGCACCATGATAATATGTAATTTTCCTACAAAAAGACAACTGCACCAATGCTTCCACAGCAGGGATTGGTAGCACGTAGTACCAAACGTTAATACAGACAGTAAAGTTGTGTTAAAGCTTAATTTCAACAGAGCTGGGGTCTGAAAGAATTTGTTCTTGGCTAAGTTTGTCTCAGTAGCCTGTGTAGAGGACATGTTTTTTATTTGTCCAGGAATAAATTCAAGATCAGATATTTACTTAATCATACTTACATTTAATGGCAAAGAATTTTCCTCCCTCTATTCCACAATCAAGCTCTCAGCGGTGGAGGAGAGGTCCAGCGACTGCAAAAATCTCTGTCGAATCCAGAGTGTAAACTGCAATTCAATATCCTGTGTGGTAAATAATAACTTTTCCTTCACCAACATTAAACGACCAGAGAAGTGTCCCATGTGTATGACCTGAATAATCATTTAGCATACTTGTAAATTCATAAAATGTATTTTGATTGTATAATATGAGCGGCCTCGTACTTACTTCCTGACGGTGATGTGTCCTTTGGCGTTAACTGTATGTGGACCGAATATTTATAGATGTTTCATTCACTTTTGCTTTCATTTTCATATTTTTTGTTTGCCCTGTCAATGCCGTGAGAAAACCTGTTTCCTCCAGATTATCATGCCGGGGAATCTTTTGGGACGTCCAACATCTTGCTTGATAGTCACGTGATTTCTTGGTAGTGCAGGATCCTGCAATATTGCTGAAAATATTTCATAAGTAGTTAGTAATAATAAGTAATAAGTATAGACGGATTTGTATCTGCTGCATTGTGCAAATATGTTCTGTATGTGTGTTATAGCCAAACTGGTGTGTCAAGCGTAAGCCCAGGGAAATAAATATTCTTTGAACTGTAATGCAAACTCAAAATCATGTAACACACTGCTGTGTTACATGTTGACAGTGACATTAAAGCAGTTACCAAACTGATGATGCACACACACATTGAAGTTGGAGCTGCAACGTTATTCACCTCTCCTCTTTTGAAGAGTTAGGAATGAAAATTAACATTTCTAGATTGAAATACTAAAAATTCACAAAATGGGAGGAGTCTTTCATCTCAAATGAACTAAAATGGTAAATGGACTGTCTTTCTATAACGCCTTTTCCCAAAGCGCTTTCCAATGTTTGCCTCGCAGTCACTCAGTGACACACACATTCACACACCTACAGCCGAGGCTTGTCCGGAGCAATCTGGGGTTAGGGTCTTGCTCAGGGACCTTCGACACGGGCGATCACCCTTACCCCCGAAGCCCCGCCGCCGATTTATGTGTCATTTTTGAATCATCAGGTTTAACTCCAGTTCAGACACAGTTTTTTCCTGTCTCGGTTGTCAGAGTTGGCCTCAAAGACTGGAAGGGTAAAGTTCTGTGTTCAAGTGTTCATCTTTTGAACAAGCTGATCCAAAGTAGATTTCAGTATGTGATCACAAACCCCCACCGCCCAAATCGGCCCGGGCGCCATCTGCCCCGACAGCTGACTCCCCACCAGGAGGTCATAGTGGAGCGCTCCCACTGCCCACCGGATGGCCAGGCACTCCCTCTCCATTACACTGTAGAGGAATGTTAAGCGTGTCACGCTTTAGGCCTCCTAGTTTGTGTGTGTGTGTGTGTGTATGTGTGTGTGTCTGTGTTTGGGGTTAGATTGGCTGGGACCCTTCTTTGGACTGGTGGAACCAGGTTGGTTGAGGCCAGGGCTTCATGGAGAGGTGGTTCTCAGTGCTGGGACGGGATCTGTGTCTGACTGTAGGCAGGGGTACACACACACACACACACACACACACACACACACACACACAAAGACTGGGATCAAACTTATTTGATTTATTTTATTTCCCTGGATCGTCATATGGTGCTGATAATCTTGGCTGTCTGACGGTTCGTGTGTTTCTGTTGGCTCCGCCCCAATATCACTGCAACACACGATTTTTATATGCAGACACCCAACACCTGTATTTGAGTGTTCCGGTCTCCAGCCACAGTCAGTAGCACAAAATGGAATCATTCCTGAGGCCTCAACATGGTTTAGCTGTGCCACATGAATAAATGTCTGCTCCACGTCCATCCAATGTTTTTGTCTTGGCAACAAGGTGTGGCGATGAAGGAGATTAATGAGTGTGACAAAGACACACGAGAGCCCGTTTGGTCACACCTCTTGGCAAACGTCCTGGGATGTTTTGGGACTTCTAAAACTTTTTTTCTTTACTCTGCTTCACAGTCACGTGATTTCTTGTCAGTAGAAGCTTCCAGTCTAAAGTCTAAAATGTCCGATTGTTCGGCCAGTGACAAATAAAAGATGAATGAAAACCTCATACCTTCTTGAATCAAATGAATCTGGTTAACCTTGATTCTAGGTGGCTGTGTTTGATCCATCCATCCATTTCCTAACAAGCTTAATCCTGGTCAGGGTCCCAGTCAGTAGCCTCCCAGACATCCCTTTCCCCAGTGATTGCTTCTAGAATTTCCCAAACAAACAACATTCCCAAACAACCCAAGAGGTGTTATCTCTCCAGAGTGTCCTGGATCAGGCCTGGGTTCTTCTCCCAATTGGACCTGCCTGGTCCACCTTCAAAGTGAGGTGTCCAGGGGACATCCTTAAGATGCCCCACCAGTTCCCCTTGCTTGTCCAGCATTGCACCCCACTCCAAACCTTGTGGGTGATGAGCCCACACGATGGTCCCAAGTACCTGTACTCACGCCCTGGATGTAACTATTGAGGTTTTTGTTGAATTCAGTGTTTGTATTTCATCAGGCTCTCTTTCTTTCTTTCTTTCCTCCGACTGCTGAGGAAATTCAACCTCCCACAGGAGCTTCCGCGACCAAACGGTACAGGAACAGACTACAACGGACTATTGAGGTGGCCGAGAGGACCGTTGGTACCAACCTGCCCACCGTCCTCCACAGCCATGAAACGTGCAGGAAACATCATCCTGGATCCGTCACACCCTGCACACCCCCTGTAGACCTCATTCCAGTGTAAATATTGTATATATTTAATTGTGTGTATCTGTCTTGTTTTGTCTTGTCTTGTCCTTGTATTTTTATGTTGTGAGTAAATGAAACAAAAGAAGAGTCCCTGACAACCAGAGTCAAATTCCTTGTATCCATGAGCGTACGTAATGACGACAGTAAAGCTGATTCTTGTTCTGATTACTGTTGCATTATGGGCTGATCTCTGGGTTGCTAAAAATCTACATTCGTTGCATCAGTTGTTTAGCACAAATACAAGACAGGAGTCCGGTAAAGTTCTCTTAAGCTTTTATTAATATTTAAGTTAGCTTTCTTCATTGTGTTACACAGAGAAATTAGCCACACAAGTAAATCTGGTTGTATTGTCATTATCTTTAATTTTTTTAAATCGTTAATTATATTATTCTCCCTTATCAGCGCTAATGCTAAAAAAGTTACACAAGAACTATCACATGGTAGACTAACTTGTGAGCACACTGGGACGGTAAACTAACACTTCACAGAGAAAGTAAAAAAAAAAAGAAAAAAAAGTAATAATAGTAATAATAATTGGGGGAACGGGGAAAGGAAAAGAGTGATTAAAGTAAAAATCAAACAATAGACAAATCGGACAAGCGTTTACATTCACACATCCTCAAAGAAGTTTCCTTTCCTTATTCTTTGTATCCTTGTTCCTAAGTTCCTTATTTGGCAGTTTTATTCTAGCCTGCATCCATTATCCCTTATTTGGTAGAGTCGATTCAGGACCAGGAGCCATCTGCATACCCAGATAAGCATGTAAAGCTTGGTGACATCCTTGTTTGACATCGAGCATCAAAATGTAACGACTGGCTTATGACTTGTCTAATGCAGTGGTCGTCATTGGTTCAACAGCTGGTTGGGTGTAGCGCTAAAAGAAGGGCGGGACAAGCGAAACACACATCGCTGTCATCATCATCATCATCATCATCTGCGAATACCTTTCGATTCAAACTTCAATCCTTCACTGACCTTCCTTTCCCTAAAGTACCATTAAACTTATTACACACTCAGTGAGCTAAGAGCCAAACCTATCGGATGTTGTGGAACTTTAAGGGCCCTTGCATGCTGATGTCCGAGGAGAAAAGATGAACTGAGGCATCTACTTGAAGCGGCTCGGTAGAATTGACTTTTGCTATAATGAGACTCTGTAATGGTTTGAAACAACGCCATCTAGAGGCCCTTAGGGACTCAACAAGAAAGCACCAGAAACTCCCAACTGAGTCTTTTCCATTACAGAAACGCTTAGAACAAAATCAGTGACAATAGAGCATCAAAACAAGAAACATGTGCACAAGTGTCACACATTATAAACTGCACGAGTGCTCCATGCACTGGGTCCTAATGTGGGCCCTTTAGAGGTGCGTCAGTCCAATGGCTCTACGTGACCGGGCAGTGGTAAGCTTTAGGTTGATTTGCTCTGGCAATCGTGGTTATTTGATTCATTTGGGAGGAAATTGGGACGCCGATGCAATCTGAGCATTTAACGTCCGATTTGACCCTTTCTTCTTAGCGCACTCTGACAGTGAAGAGCGGTAAGCTTTTGGCAGTGAGGACGCTTCCAGATCTGATGATTCGTAACAGAGTTGTTCAGCCTCAAAGCCATACTCTCTATTGTTTCCCGTTGGCAGTGAGCGGGGTTGGATCGTGGTCACAGGAGCTTAGTTGGTCTCGGGAACTGATTTGACACAGTCATTTTTTAACGTTTCAGAAGGCAGAACCCTGACTTTGCTATTTACTGTATAAATTGTGCTTACAGGACATACAAGTTTCCATTCATCTCATACACATACTTCCTTCACACGCGTTGCAACAAAATGCTTCTCTAGACCCCTTGGATGAAGCCCCTTTGCTTGGAGATGAGCTTGAAGTATCTATGCAAAGGCAAGGCTTGGAGATAACAAACCAGATAATGGGCACAGTGATCCCTTGTGGTCACACCTGATACTGCAACGCAATATCCATATTACCTTGCTTCTTAGTGTAATCAGATTTATAGATATTGGGACACGCAGTATGAGGTTGTCAGCAGAATTGGAAGCACGACTAAGTGTTCAACTAGTGTCATCTAGGTTGTTAGCCAGGACATTTTCAACCCACAATGAGCCGCAATCATCTCATCAGCACTTTTGTCAAACACGCCGAGCAGACAAACGCACATATACACAAACGTACGTTCAAAATCGCACAACCCATCAGCAGAATATAAAAGAAAAAAAACATCCATTCACATGGTCTGATACCAGGCATGCAAGATCCAAACAGAAACAATCAAAAACAGAAAACTTCATGCTTCCTGCCCACTGCCTTCCTCGTTTCCAAGGGGAAAAACGAAACATTTGCAAAAGACGAGGCAAGTGGAAGACATAAACAACCTGGCAACATCAAGGAGGAAGTAGTCTAAAATGGCTCTCATTGGCTGTTAGGATCAACCCATGAACAGCTTTGGTGCCTTGGTGAGGCAAGTTACAAATATGAAAGTTAAATTCAATCAAGGAAATAAAAAGAACACAAAAAATAGCTCAAAAGTAGTAGACACACATTGTTAAGTATCTCTGCTATGTTATTTTTTTTCATCTATGTGGTTGTAAATTCACCGTGTAATAAAGAGGAGATTGTTATTGTTTTATATTACATCATCATCATCATCATCATCATCATCATCAACTTCAATATCTTCATCGACAACAACATAATCATCATCAGCAACACTGTTTTCAAAATTACTATTGATTAACTCAAGGGGTGTGGTCTCTACAGGCTCCACCCCTTATCTAAATTAAAGGGCTCTATTGTTTGATAGAGGATCCAATAGTGGGAGGGAGAGAGAGGACTGGTCGCAATTTCTCCTCGCTTTACGCCATTTCTTCCTCTTCCTCTTTTGTTTTATCTGCAGCCCACTCAACTCTGTCTTCTGGGTGAAGGGAAGTGTAAGGAGATGGACAACACCTAGATGTGATGCGTGACAGATATACCATATCCATCTGTAAATATCCCTCCATTTCTCTCGCTCCCTCCTTCTATCGCTCTCTAGTTCTACTCTGCTCTGATGGGGAATGACGGGAGTTGTTTAGTGACAAATAAGTAACCCATTCCTCTCCTTCCTGTTTCATCTTTCCTTTCCCCTCATCTTCTTCCTCTCTCATTCTCTCACTCTCTGGCTCTCTCTTTATTCAACAAGACACCTCCATGGTTTGGGAGGGACTGGGGGGCATCTGGCCGCCCTGCGAGCCCTGGGACAGGGTGCGGGAGCGAGAGCGGGATCCATCCATGGAGTAGGAGGAGGAGAGTGAGGTGGTGCGCGAGCGGGACAGCCGGGTCATGCAAGACGAAGCCACTACGAAGAGACAAACAGATGGGAACCGTGTCAGTCTATTACCATGGAACAAATCTGATCACCTGATATACGGAAAAAGATGAATACCGGACTTAATCACGATAAACTACAAACAAACAATCTTTTTCTGCCAGGCTGACACCTGTCGCTGCACCTTAAGGCTCAAATGATCAAATTGTCTTCATTAAACATGGATTTTTTTTTCCTGAATCAAATATTGCACGTTGACTGGCTGTGAGTCATCGCAGGATTCTTGGGGAAATCGTTGGAGAAGTAAAACCTCACGTGTCACAGATGTTAAAACATGTAAAGGTCACTGTGGTTTTGCCAAAACACGGAACATCTTCTTTCACTGCAGTCTATGACGCCGATGCACATTGACTCACGTTGCTCATAGCAGTTTTGGGGAAGTGTTGTACAAAAACATCCCAAATTTTTGTGCCAATAATTTCAAACATTCGCGTAAATGTTGGGTGGTCTGGAGCGAACCCAATCCTGGATCAGTCCCTCAAACTGTCTGTGGCCGGCGAAAATATCAATTCAAGTCCCACCTGTTCGTCCCAGAGCTTTCTGTGACCGGCAATTAGAGCTAAAATCATGTAGTCTAGGTCCGACTCACAGCCCCGCATGTCACAGGCCAACATCAGATTATAAGGATGAGGACTGAGAGCGCTTGGTACGAATTACGATGCCAGCAGCAGACTGCCTCTTCTTAAATTCACACCTTTATCCTACAAGCTGGACGTTTGGGAGGAAAACAAAGAAACAGTGTTTAGTGTTGTGAGGTGAACTTACTGTAGCCCATGCCCTGGATGAAATACTTGAATGCCTCTGTCAG
The DNA here is from genome assembly GCA_900303265.1 of Brotula barbata. Taxonomy (NCBI): domain Eukaryota; kingdom Metazoa; phylum Chordata; class Actinopteri; order Ophidiiformes; family Ophidiidae; genus Brotula; species Brotula barbata. The sequence continues at coordinate 28,117 of OMNV01029483.1, forward strand.
TTTAGCAGGCTGTGAATACAAAAAAAAAAGACAATTTAAGGAGACTTCAAACATCTCGAATATACAGTTACCTCAGTCAAGTGTCTATTTTTCACACCAAAGTTTCTTTCTTGTTGGTTGCTGGCGATGGAGGTGGTGAAAATTCACTTTCACAGCAGGTTAGGAGATTGTGTGTGAGTTCGTGGAGTTGTAACAGCTGAGTCAGATCAAGTTTTGTGTTTCTTTCCTAAGCTGCAGTGCTTTTCCCACCACTACCAAACCCAAAACTTTACCTTAATTTGGATAAACAGAGTGAGGGGCACCTATCAGCTCATACGGCTCATCTTCAACATCTGTGTTATCATGTGTAATATTTCACATGCTGACAAACGCTGTTACCTGGGTCAGCTGAGGGAGGCCGCCGGCATCAGCCATCTGAGAGAGAGAGAGAGAGAGAGAGAGAGAGGAAGTGGGTCAAAGAGACAGACATCTCAAATAGCACCAAAAGAGAAAGGGACAAACAAATCGGGGTTACCTTCAGGAATGAGGTCGTTGTAGGGTCCATTTTGCTGTTGCACTCCACCTAGTGGCCACAAAGGGAATAACAGTGAGCCAACGCACGACATCCATGTACGCAAAAGAATCGTGATCATTGTTAAACTTACGGCTGCGTCTTCATATGGCGCTTGATCACCCACCACCAGCATTACTGGACATCTGGGAGTGACAGAGATGAGAGATTTAAAGGGCCTGAAAGTAATTTAAGTCTTTTTAATCGAGGGGGTATAACTTTTTTAAGGTATTTACTTGAATGTGCTGTTACGGTCGATGTTCAAGTCTCTGCGGCTGGAGGAGAAATGAAAAGAAAAAACAGGTTACAGTGTATTTGTGTTTACATTCGTGAATGTGTGTGTGTGTGTGTGTGTGTGTGTGTACCTGTTGTAAGTCTTCCAGAAGAGCTCTATGTTGACCAGATTAGAGGCCTTGGAGATGCGATCTCTGTGAGACTGAACTAGATCTGTGTTTGAAGACAGCTCCTCCTACAAAGTCAGGGACAAAAATATTTCACCAGGCAGACAGACAATAAAGATACACAACTTTACTGACAGTTTGTGCTGATACCTGACTGAAAAGGTGGGACAGGATCTGCTCAGTAAGGGAAGACGTCACAGAGCTGAGCTACAGAAAGACAAAGAGAGAAATCAATAACAATTTCCTCTGTCCAGGAAGATAAACAACAGGACAATCAATACTCCTGGGACACAGTGTCAGAATGTCATATCCACAGTTAAAGTCCACAAGATGGAGAACTCCCATTTGGACTAAATAGATTTAACGCCACATGTTTCTGTACACAAGCCGACAAAGCAGCAATGATGAAATAAGTCACATTAATTGAAAAAAGAAAACAAAGCGAGCAAACGTACCTTCTGAGCGGCCCAGTCTATCCATCCACGGGCGTTGGTGTCGATGTTGATCAGAACCAGACCTTCCACTGAATCCGGATTTGCCAGCTACAGAACAAGAACGAGATAAGCAGAGCGACAGAGCGATACGTTCAAGTTGGAATCTCAGGGCTTCTATGGAAATCACAAAACCGTGAAAAAGACACGTGATGACATCTTTGTTTGTTAATCCAAAATGGACTAGATCTGTCACACAGATTCCAGGAGGCTTCACAATGCAACAATACTGTGTCTAGAAAGGATCACAACACTGATTTAGCATTTGAGTCTATGTCCTGATCATTCTAACATACTAAAGACGAGATGTGAAAAGAGATGGAATGAAACCCAGCACTCACTGTGAACTTGGAGAGGACGTACGCGCCTGCTCCAACACCCACACCAATCACAGTACGGAAGCTGACAAAGGCAGACACGCAAACAGCTTAGTAACACTGCTGTATGACTGTCTAAAACGTTTACAATGAGACAGCTTTGGGAGTTCAGAGGGCACGGACACAAAAATCAGAATCCGATTTCATTTGATGCTCCTCCACCCGTACAAATCATCTGATTGAAATATGTCCAATAATGGGAAAAATCCTGTTTGGTATAATTCTGGGTAACATTAATCCAAGGCCAAGGTCTTCAATTTTTTGCTAGATGTAAATCTGGAAACAAATTGGTCACCATATACATATAGACCAACTTATCAGTGAACTTTTGTATAGACACTGAGTATTTATGGCAAACGTTCTGAGCTCCTGCGGTAGAATGACAGCATTGACAGCCCCATCTGCTGTACCACTCGCCTGTGTGTATCTGTTTAATAGCCATCAGTGTGTTCAAAATGGATTCTGTTGAGGGGACGACAGTGAACTCACTTGAAAAACTGCAGGACGGCAGGGATCATCTCTGCAATGGTCTCCATGGGGGGGTACTGGTAACTACAACAGGAAACACACTTATTCTCCTCCCAGTCAACCATCAGAGCAAATACAGAAATGCAAATGTACACACCAGGAGTGACTTCCCCTTTCCTCTTCCTCTACAGGCTTATTTATTTATGTATAACATTATCGATCCATATGTCCACACACACACACACACACACAAACTGAGCGGCGTACCCTGCAGGGTAGGCAGCAGCCCCTTCCTCTTGCCCCGGAGCGTCAATGTGAATCAGGGTGAAGTTTTTAACAATCTCTTGCATCTCCTCAAACTTGAACAGGGGGTTAAAACAGCTCTTGCCTGATTTTAAAAAAAAGAAAGAAAAAAAGACAGAGGATATGAGGGAGATGATCAAGAATTGACGAAAGCTTGTGTGGCTCAAAATTGAGAAACACAAATCGAGAGCAACTCACCGTCCAGACCCACGTCATGCAAGGTGAGGATAGCGGGCCGGCGGGTGGTTCCTGTGCCGTGGAGGGTCACATGGAGAACGCCATGGGGGGTCTCAATATTGTGTTCCTGCAGAAAATAAAAGACAGATTTCATCCAGCATTCGGTGGAGTGTGTGAGTCTCTTTCAAAGATCAAAGATGTCTCTGGTTTGGGGTTGTTGATAAATTGTAAATGGCCTAACCTGTCCCTGGTCCAGGAGTATCCTTGCAGCTAATTCAGCATCCTGTGAGAAATCAAGGGAATGAAGTCTCAGGTCAGACATTTGGATTCACACTTTATTAATCCCCATCCGAGCAGTGTGCGGCCACGATAACGCTCTGTAGGCTGCGTCTTGTTCGTCCTGTCTGACACAGCGGTCGGGAGGTTTAAAGATGGTAGGAACCCCCTTTCCAACGGTCGGTAAGACGGACCCGCCCTCTTCACGCAGTAATTAGCTGTTTGTGGTGAGGTGTGAAAATGAAGAAGGGCTAAATTTGTCTCTCTAGCTCTTTGTTTTCTTTCCAACACTCTTGTCTCTGCTCTGCGATGAGAAGTGACGCTACTATTTACTATTAATATATAATAAACAATTTACCTTCCATCATAAGTCAACAGGCGTACAGCCGCCTACAGGTCGGAACTGTTTATTATTTAATGGTGGAGGAAACAGGAATACACGCGTCACGAGACGTCTGAATCATAATCGTGAGTGTTTCCCACAATGCTTTCGAATCCCCCCAAACTGTGCTGATCCTGTATCCCTTAGAGGTGGAAATTGAGCACGAAGTAAAGAGGAAGGTCTACTTTCATGCGTTTTGTCTTCTCTGTGTACTGACAGTGTTCATGTCCCTGGAAACTATAATAGACTTTGTTTTCTCATTTTCTGTTTTCGGGGTGTGAATAAAAACAAAGGTGCGTGTATGAGAGTAAATTGTCAGTCCTCTGGTGTTAAGCGAGGCAGAGTTTTCTAATTAACACCGACAAAGACAGGGCGGATAACGTTACGCTCCCCATGATGTAACAGAGAGGCTCGTGGGGGAGCAGGTGGTTATGGGATGTCGGGGATTATAAAGAGGAAAAGAGGGAATGTTTTATGTCAGCGGGTGGGATTTTGTCGGGTTGCTCTTCATCAAATCTTAATTTACCACAGCAATGAATTAGTGACTTTGCAAGTTCTTAGAAAATGACTTTAACGAGTCACTGTGTACACACAGAGAAAATCAAAAAGGAGTCCTGCTGATTTAATCATGGGAAAACATGAGCGTGAGTTGAATCCAGGCAATCATATGAAGACTCCAGGAGCAGAGCATGTCTCCAGCAGAGGCGGACTGATATCCGCTCATGATCAATACACTCTTTAGCCAGAGTTATCTTTTAATCTACCAAGGAAAGATTTCTAAACAAAACTGGGCCTTTTTTGTTGTATTTTCTCAAATTCTTCAAAAGGAATGTAAAAAAGTTAAGTAAAAAAAATTATTTATCTAATGACATTCAATGACACTGATTTCATTGAACAAAGTCGAATGTAATAGTAATAGAATGTAATAACCAGACTTAACTGTTATTAGCCATGAGAAACTGATCTCAGCCCTAAACTAGTTTGAAGAAAATGAAAAAAGACAAAATCCTTTGTTAAAATGGACTTTTTTGAAGCCTTGTTTCTGAGCAAATGTCAATTAAACCCTGCGCTTTGGTTCTTCTGTATGTTCGTGGCTTTTTTGTTTTGTTTTTGTATCCTAAGGCTGTATTTCCTCAATTCCCCCAGCAGGTGTCAGCAATGAGAGACTGCTGTGACCTGCAGCTATTCATCTGCAAGTCAACATCAGCACAGCAGAGCAGAGGGGCTGCCTGTACTCCCTCTGGGCTTTGACGTCAACCAAGCAGACCTGACACACACACACACACACGAGCTGACATTTAGTTTGGATTACACTGATATATTTTACCCTTTGTGTTTATGAGTGCTCCGTATGCTCGGATTTCTCTGAAGTGAGCCTGTGTGTGTGTTTCCTTGTGTGTCATCTATGCAAACTCGTGTAAACATAATGAGTGTACAGAATGAACACACATGTCTACATGGGTGGGTGCAGGACGGCATATGAATCTCTGACCTTGGTGGTGTCAGCCTGACCCGTGAGTAAAGGCTTGTCCTCCGTGATGGCGATTTCCTGCATTTCAGTTGTCATGGCGTCACACGTCGCGTTCTGCACAGGTAGAACAGATGGACAGGAGAAAATCCAGTTAGTGTGGCTTCCCCCTCCAAATCTCCTGCTACTACTTACACAAACATCTGACCCTGATGTGAACAGATGCAGGTCATTAGATTCTGTACACGGCTTTTCCCCCCTTTGGAACTTTCTCTGCACTATGGGAACTTGTGCAAGTTCATTTGTGGTAGTAGAGATAAAGAGCAACATGGGCAGCAAAAGAGAAGACATAGGGTAGAAGACAAAACAAGAAGAAAACAAGCTACATGTAACTGTAAGATGACAATTAGTGACAAATATCACGTGGTAACGACTGACATCACACAGACTGATGCCTGGCTGCCCGGGAATATTCAGCCCCCTCAACAGATAGATACAAAGACCAGCGGTTCAGGGTCATGCGATCGATGCTATAAGATAAAAGAAGAGATATACTGGTTGTAGACAATAATGTTTTTGTGCTGCGTGTGGTGGATGTTACAAACAGCTCCACACAGGCAGACAAAGGAATTGAAAAGAATAAAAACAAGAATGAAATCAACTCAAAAGCATCTTGGGAGGTAAGGGAGCAACGAATGAAACACTGAGAGCAGGAACGAGCAGTAAACCGTCACGGAGAGGTATATATTATATTATATTGTTCTATATATTCTATACTTCTTTTATCATTGTTCTTGTTCTTTTTGTTATTGTTGGTGTTTTGTTGTTATCAGCTAGTGGATGATTTTAATTTCCTTCAGGATTAATAAAGTATCTATCTATCTATCTATCTATCTATCTATCTATCTATCTATCTATCTGTCTATCTGTCTGTCTGTCTGTCTGTCTGTCTGTCTGTCTGTCTGTCTATCCATCCATCCATCCATCCATCCATCCCTCCATCCATCCAGTGTGTGTGTGTGTGTGAGACGGTAGTGCCCTGGTGGGCCTGGTGTGCCAATGAACAAGAAGATCTGAACTCATTATAAGATTCCTGATCCACATTCCAGTCCAATCGTTTGTTGGATTTGGTAGACCACATTAATGAGACACAGGGAGCCACGGCGAGAGAGCAAGAAACCACTTCTGAGCCACACTCCAGTCCACCAGGTGGCAGCAGGTAAGGCATCAATACGCGATAAAAAAGAAGAAGAAAAAAAAAAGGTTTTGGAAGAAAATCCAGGAATTATGGGAAAGAAAAGAATGGTTTACCAATGAATCTGGGAGGCAGGACAAATTCCAGCAGAGTGGAAGTGATTGATAAAAGAAGAAATAGCATGGATTCAGCAGTCATAGCTGTAATTCAGCAGGTAAAAATCAAATGATACGCTTTGGGGAGAAGTTAACGTCATTAGAATTTGGGGTTCAGAGTTGACAATTTGGTGTTTAACTTCCTTTTTGGAAGGACAAAACAAGTGATGGAGAGCTCACAGTATTCTGAAATATATACACCAGGGAATGGAATTCCTCAAGGTAGTATCTGTGGCCCGTTACTGTTTATAAGACATTCATAAAGATTCATAATTGACTCTTTAAACATACTGTTTCAATGTAAAAAAATCTTTCCTGGATATTCCACAGTGAACAACAGATGTCATGGTCAGGGTTCAACCATGTTGCAAAATTAGGATTATTCAACCACTTATGTATAGCAGAGCTTGCAGATATACTTCTGCTAGCTTTAATGTCCACCTGAAACTTGTGTCCCCCTCAAACACAAGTAACTGCTGCTGGTTCCTCCAACCGGTCTTGTGTGACGTTAAAGTACGAAACACAAATGACCACAGCAAGTCTCTCAATTCCTTCTAGAGTCTTGAAGGTTTTTGAAAGATGGATTTAAGACCTTAAAGCTGATTAAGGTCTTATTTTTACATGCGCTAAGATCCGTGGAGACTACGATGTTATTTACATGTCACTTAAAGTGGCATTTTTAAGAATTTCCGACTCGCCCAACTGGGCTGCATAAAACACTCCAGACAATAAAAAAACATAGCGATGATAACACAAAGAGTCAAACACGCATTCATGTCACCCGGATGAACCAGTGAGCTCGGCGTCTGCTCAGCACAATCTAAATCTGCTGTGTTACCGAAGGCTCTTTCACACCTGCTCACCCTTTATAAGGCCCCAAAACCAAAACCAGAACGGAACACTGGGTGCTGGATTGTGGTGCACAGCAGCACTTTAACCTGTCTGCATGAGCGATGAGTTCTGGTTTAAGGTTAAAACGGAATAATGAAAACATTAAGAGACGAGCCGGTTATGATTCACACTTTGATATTTCAGACATTAATAATGGACCCGGTGGCAGCAGTTGATTTGTGGTCACATAAACTGTATCCTTTCTACAGATAATATCAGAATGCTGTTGAATTAGCCTGTGTGTGTGTGTGTGTGTGTGTGTGTGTGTGTAATGTGTGTGTTCGTGCTCATCGGAGAATGAACG
>OMNV01029483.1:35574-51737 GCA_900303265.1 Brotula barbata
GCCCTGAGGTAACTGCCTTGCTCTGGGCCTCAAACGGAAATGATTAGTCACCAAAGAGCCCCCACACCACCAGCACCAGCACCACCTTCACCCACCCACTCACCACCCACACACACACACACACTCTATCCTCAGTTATTCCTTTGTTCGCCCCGTCCATCTCCATCCCTCTGTTCATCCGTATCACTTTATTAGGTTTGCACACATCTTTCAGCGTCTCCACGTTTCTCTCTTCCTCGTCCGTCTCCATCATCCATGAAGTATTTGGTGCCTCTCCGTCTCTCCCGTTCTCTCTTTATCTCTCTCAATGTCATATTAAGACGAGAAGACACTCAGTATGTCCTAAGCCTCCTCTAATCTATCGCACTGATCTATTTTACAACCTGTACAGTTGCGGCTTGTGTAACTTCATCTTTTTGTCTGTTTGTCATTTTGGCATCAGCTTCCAAAGTAAATACTGTGTTTATTGAACTTGAATTCCAGGGTTTTAGACAACAACATCAGATTATAGCTCATATATACTCGAGGATCTACACTTTATTTTGCTGTAGTTTTTGGTGTATTTAAGCGGTCTATGGTGCGCGGTGCGGCTCCCTGTGTCCATTTTGTGCTTTCTTTGAGGGACGCCCTACGGTCTCCTCACCTCTTACATGCCCAAACCCTGACTAATTGTCCCAAGACAAAGAATTAATGGAGTTGTAGGTTTAGTCATACACTTCTTTCTAATGATTCTGTTAGTATGGTAAAATGGTGTCACGTTTTGCCCTAGAACTCGATCTGAAACTCATAATATTCTTCACCGGCTCCATTACTTTTCATCCTTGAGAGCCATAATTGGAGGAGAGCTCGGCCTCGGTCGAGGTGTGCACTCTAATTGCCTTCCAGTTTTCAAGGAATCTGACTGAACTCCTGCATTAAATGTAAAATATTATAATTGGACCGGCCTCATGCGACAGGATGAAAACACGGACGAATAATATCTGTTGCTCTACCGTGCAGACAAGGTGGTAGAGGGGAGTCACATGACCATATCATGGTTTAAGCAGCACTGGTATGGGTCTCACGTAGCTCGCCCATTACACTTAATCACCCTCATCCATCTCTCTCTTTTTCTTCATCTCCCACAATCTCGCCCTTTTCCACACGCACATCTCCTGCTGTAATATTCTAATCGACCTAACTCCCTCCAACATCCATCTCGCTTCATCTCTCCCTCTCTCTCTCTCTCCCTCTCTCTCTCTCTGTTGGTGCGTTTCAGAGCGTGTAATAACTGTGAAAGTGTACAGGAGGCTTGGTCTGTCACCAGAGAAAGAGAAACAGCGAGAGGGAAGGAGAGAAAACGACAGAGGGAACGTGTTGTTCCCTGAGGGGGGGGAGAAACGTGCTTTGCTTCAGATTTTCCTCTTTTTTCAACTTCCACATTTCAGCTGTCAGACAACAGTTGCTCGGTTCATCTGTTACAGCGAACAGGTTGCAGCTCTCAGATATCAGCGGGCCACTGATTGTTGCGGGAGTTAAATTAAACTGACACTGTTTTGCGCGCGTTCATAATCAATGCGGAGGAATTGCGTTTAAGTTAGCGGGACGTCTCATTCCAGCATGTCGGGATCTTTTTCATCCATCCTTCCCATCGCTCCCCCTCCTCCCTCCCTCCCCTCTCTCATGCTGACTCTATCTCAGTGTCCTTTAACGAAATTCAATGTCACCACACAGTAACTCTGTACTCAGGCTTCAAACCACAGGCTTCTGAGTGAATCCTATCCTCTGGCATCTAATTGTCTTTGATAATCCATTTCTTGACTTATGTCAAATATTGTCACGTATATTTTTGTCATACAAAAGGATTTGTTAATGTTTACATTTCTCCGATGCCTGAAATTCTAGTTATTATTGGGACATTAGCTCGTACTATGACACACGTGTTTTAGGAAACAGTTCTTAGTAATAAAACAACACTTTGGGCCAATTAGTCAACATTTCCCTCTTTTATAGCTTAATACTGTCAAATTGCGTGCACGATATTGTCTGAATATCAAAAGTTGAGGCTGGTGTCTATAGCAGTGTATCCAGTAAGACACCCCCCATGTCCTGCCCTGTCCTAAAAGCTTCCTTTTTGATTGTGTTTTTAATTTAACCTCCACCTGGTTACACAGACCAAGAACACAAGAGGCAGATAAGGAGCCTGGCCAATTAGAACAGAGCAGACATTCCAAGAGACAGTCCAGTGAGACACTCAGTGTGCATAGCAGGGCCTGAGTAAGAGAGAGCTGAGATAAGGTTTTGCACATTTTGCGGCACTGAACAGGTTTCAAAATGAACTCCTAGATAAAAAGAAGTGTATGGTAATCTGTATATGTTGTTTTGATATAAGCAGCAGACGACGAGCACATGATAAACTGCTGTTGGATGATTTTGCTTGAACCCTGAGAGATGTGGAAACTGAAGTTGATGAAGGTTACATTTCTCTGATTATGCAATATGTCAGAGAAGTGAGTGCAATTTATCATCTAACTTTTTTTGTACTTCAGTGTCCTTTTCCAACACGAGAATAAAGAATACAACCTTGGATTTTTTTAAAAAGTGACATCATATGACAGTCTGATATTTGCTTTGAGGATTTCTATGTCTGGTCTCTGCTCAGATAATGAATATTCTGAGATCACCTTGATCAGCAATGACTGACAAAAGAGGCTTGTGTGGGTATTTGATCCAGGGCTGATGTGGAAATACTTAGGGCTGCATGAGTTTGCCAAAAGAGCAGGTTGCAATTATTCTGATATATATTATGTATTCTGATATAATAGATATTATGGTTTTAATGTGATCTAGAATATGCTGAAAATATCATGTGATCACAAAGTTAAAGTCTGAAAATACATCAGGTCAGTCTGACATCGCACTATTTTTAAGTGTTTATTTTAATTACAAATAACTTGATTTCAAGTCAAGTTTGACTCAAAGCTCTTACACAGATTACATGTACTTTAACCTTGAATACAGTATATTAAAACATCAACAGTTAAAATACGTGCATCTTTAACATTATAGTATTATAACATATTTTATCCCAGTTAATTCAATGAATTTCAATCTTTTGCAATTCAATAGTCGCATGTTTTCTATTTTTATTAGATTAATTGTGCAGTCCTACACACAACAATAGAGAGTAAAGAACACACGGGACAGTAAATGGATCTTTATCTCAATGGTGATACAGTCGGAAACCTCCCAGTTCTTTTTTTGTGTGTTTTTCTGTTTTCCATCTCCGCTGCTGCGTGCTTTTATCATCCTCCGACCAGCATGAAGTCACACACTCGGACAGTTAGATATCATCATTTCTGAAGCCTTAATATGCCTAAGATGTAACTATCTTACTATTATCTTCCTTTGTAGCTCCTGTGATCTCCTTCCTATCAGCACATTTCTTTATTCTCTTTCGACGCTGCTTTGATATGGAACTCGGCAATCTACACATTATTGAAACAGATGATAACAGCTGGACCACCACAGCGGGATCCTTTTACATTTCGATTTGACACTGAATAATGGGATGAAACCTACGATATCCGCGTAGCTTCATCATCAAAGATATCCAAATGAAGAATGGTGACCAAGACATAAAGCACTGATGATGTTGTTGCTGCAGCATGAATGTTGATGGATGGAAAAATGCTTCATGTCCAACCTTCTCCCGATACCATTTTTTTTAGTTTAGTTTTGTTTTGAATCGATACTATTATATACTAAGCTGTAGTGTATGATGAGTGGCAGTTTGCTTTGGCAGCTCCTAAATATGGACAAGCAGTCCAACAGATTAACATTCCTGCTGGACTAACTATCCAGTGACAGCTGACTGTATCTGTGTGCTTGATATACGCTGGTGTCCAGTTTGACTTTCTATTCCAGTAGCGTTGAAATGACTAAAGAACCTGAGCCAGACGATGATAATATTTGGTATTAACAAAATGTACCTTCACACATCCCATAGCTACGTGAGCGATGCTGCTCAGATACTCATTTGTGTACTGAATCTGGAGGTTTAAATACCACATCCACAACCACAACATCGCTGACGCTCTTCCCAGTTTTCCTCCGTGGTATAATCAAAAATGAACACAATCAAGAACCATTTCATTCCAAATATTCCTACACCCTGTTGCTGTGGGTTCTGAGACAACAAAAATTTCTGGCTTTAAGTCGATAAAAGTTGTCGACAGCAGTTTGTGCAACCTGCAAAATAAGGAACTGCACAACAAGATTTACAGATGAATACAAATTACACGTGTCAGCAGCGTGCACACGAGTAATTTTTTGAAAGTATATTCTTGACCTAAACTCCACCCTGGGGCAGGAAAATCATCTATCTTATTGCAGTCATTCGTGTAGGACCGCAGAAGAGCAACTTCCACAAACTCGACTATTGAAACACAATGATCCCCGACAGAAGCTTGAGTGAGTGGTCTTAAAATTATACCTCTATTTCCCTTTAATATGGAACCACATTACTGAGGCTGCAAAGTACTGATGCAACTCTCTCTTTGTCCTCCATTGGTTAACTATCTATCCATCCATCCATCCATCCAACATCTATCCATCCATCATCCATCCATCCATTATCCATCATCCATCCATCATCCATCATCTATCATCATCCATCCATCCATCATCCATCCATCCATCCATCCATCCCATCCATCCATCCATCATCCATCATGTATCATCATCCATCCATCCATCATCCATCCTTCTCACCCTGTGGACTTTTGACTTGCATCTCTCTTAATTTCTGATTTTCTTCTTCCTCTCATATCTGCTTGCTAAGCCTCACTGCAGGTCTTCATCATGTTTGTGCTACCTTCTCCCCCCCTTCCTCTTCTTATCTTTCTGCCTCCACCCGGCAGCGAGTGGTGAGGAAAATGGGCAAACAGCAACGCTGCCAGAGACTCTTGTTATTCATTTTGTCTCTCTCTTTGCTGGCAGTGGTATTTGAGCTCAAAACAAAGAGGTGCCACAGACAAACAAACAAACACACACACACACACACACACACACACACACACACGTGGTATGCAAAAGTAGGGCACTGAGCATTAAGGTCACCTTTATCGAGAATGTTGGCCAAAGGTCGCAAAGCTGAAATGTTAGACACGACTGTCTGTTATATTTCTGACGTATTTAAGGCAATGAAACATGAGAGGGCACTGACATGCCAGACATTTGGAATCACATTGAGGAAGACCCCACTTAATACTCTCATGGATAAAACCAAATCCAACATGAGATCCGTGTTGGGGGTTACTATGTTTGGAAAGCTTTACATCAAGCTCGTGTTCCAGGCAGCCTTTTCTGATCTGTGACAGAGAGCGGTCCAGGCAGCAGACACACCCAGACACAATGAATTTGAGATGCCCTGTGCTTTGAGCGGATGCGTGCCCAGTCCCTACATCTACGTGCCACCGTGCACGGATCCCAATTAGCAACAACACACTACGTGGCCCTGCGTGTCCAAGAAAACTGACATAGAAATGAGAAAATCATCGCACCGAGCCAACATTTACGATCCCTCTGCCTGACATTAGAAGAGCAGACGGGTTACGATGAATTCCTCTGTTTCTCCCGGCGGATGTAAACGTCCGCACAAATATACAAGAAAACACCCACGCAATTTTCTCATAATGACTCCCACACACATACGCTTACCCAGAATTAAACAAAACTAGTGATGTGTGCAAGGATGCGTTCACCTCCAAGACGTATATTTATCACCCTACTGAGTTCAAACACACACACACACACACACATAAAGCTGAGGGAGCCAGGTGGTGAAGACATTATCTGCCCTCTTTCCTGAAGCAAATCACGTTAGGGCTCATATAGTACTGCTGTCACACCTGAGCACCACTAAGACATTTCTATGTGTAACCCTGTGATATACGCTCCGCCTCAGGTCTACACACACACACACCATCGACCCGGGCGAAAGGGTTTTCACGGGAATAAACAGATACAGCAAAAAAACTGCAGCTTTTCATGGCTTGCTAGCCTCAGTGTTGCTCCCCTTATGCTGACAACCACATGCAGAATCAAATCAAACCACGTTCCATTTTTAGACATTAGTCATGTGGTATGTCTAGAATGCTAATTAAAGCTGGGTAGCCAAATGTTTCCTTAAGCGCTGACTGAAATGGTACATTTCTATGTGTAGATAATCAATAAGGACTCAGCTGGTTATCCTGTGAGGCTTTATCGATTCATACATGACTTTTCAAAGGATGTTATTTTGCAGCACTGTGTGTCTCAGGAGAGATGTCCACTTCTTTTGTGTGAATTCATTTGTGTTCAGGAGTTAACTGCATTTGTTTTTTGACCTTTGAACTGGAAACAAGCTCAAGTCAACAACGGCTACTTTACATCTGTGAGATCATTCAGTCTGACGTGGTCGAGAGGGCCATCCAGGATTTTGGATTTCTGTTGCTAAGACATTCTGGACCAAACAGACGCCGCAAGCAGATAATGAGAGAAAATGAGAGATAAATGTCTGAAAAGAAGGAAAGCACAACAGCAGCCACCGTGGAGACTCAGAGTCGAGCCAACGCTCTCTACGTCTCCCCTCTGTGCCAAACACTACACCTCCCTTCATCTCACCCGCTGCTTCCCATGGCACCGGTTGGGCAACCTTGGCTCTTCAAAAAGAGCAAGCAAACATTTGTCTTTTCTCTGCTGCCCTTCCTCTCATTTTCAGCCACCCCTCCTCACACCCACCCCCAGTCGTCTGTTTACTTGTGTGTGTGTGTGTGTGTGTGTGTTTTGTGGAATCGTCAGTCTCACTTTGTAAGAAAAGTAGTGCTTCAACCAAGGTTCATTATGTAACAATTGTATTCTCAAAAAAATCACTTACAACAATCAGTACAATTATCTAGATTCAGAGCAGTCGGATTAACCATTTAATTCATATATCAAACAAACATGATAATCATGATCGGATTTGTTGTCAAATGAGAAAATACATTAAAAAAAGTCATAATAGTAGAATAGAAAGAATAGCATGTAGGACAAAGTGGTTTGTACTGATACAGCTTCTTCAACTATGATTCCGGGTCCAGAGTACGCTCCGCTAAGGGACTGGCCCGCAAAGCCCCTGCACCCGGCCTCCACGGGCCAATACTTGGTCTTCAGGTGTACTTCGCTCTTTTCTTGTGATGAGTCAGACCACAGCTCTGTGATCGGCCGCAGTGTCGTCTCGGTGATGTGGGGAGGAAACTGCAGCTGCTTTCCCAGGTCTACTTGAAGCTTCCAATATGGCCTCCAAGACCAACTCTTCCCTTGGTGCCTGCCCGCCACCGGCACATGGGTGCATCTCCACTTCTTCCGCTGCAGCCTTTGCTCTCCACTTTCTTTCACTTCTCACGGCCTCTCTTGCAAAGATTCTCGGTACTGCAGCTCTTCTCTTTGTCTCTCACATAACCTTGAACTCCTCGTCAATGGATTTCAGGGGAAATCTCAGCTTACAGTAGTTTGCGTACAGAGCGATGCTGCTTATGTTTCTCGGTAACCCCAGCCCTCTTCACAAGAATTGGCTGACTACCCTCTCTAGTCCGATAACAGTGGAGATAGAAAACTCGTACAAAAGCAGTGGCCAGAGAATTCTTGGTAGCATACTGTGCTGGTAAATCCGTGTCTTGGAGGGCTCTGGGAGGCCATCAGGTCAAACTTTGACAGCATCCGCTCCAACTCCCCACAGGTGTTCTTTATTGCTGCCTTGTTTCTGAGGGTTGCATAAAATATCTTCCTTTTTAGGGCTCTCTGTGATGGTAGGAATCAGAATGTTCTGAGTCGAGAAGGAAAACTTTTCACACACTCTCCCCTTCTTTGGCACACAGATCATGATTCTGCAGGCTTGAAGGACAACCTTGGCCTTGTAATTGATAGTAAGGTCATCCACGAAGGCTTGTATGGGCAGCTGGTGGATTTTGACTTTGGGCCTCAACACTCTGGCTCTGCAGATTTTACCAACATGTCCATTGCCAGGGTAAAGGGGGTGACTGAGATAGTGCAGTCCATAACGATCAGACGTTATTGGCCCTGCTGAGACAATTGGAACTTGTTGTAGTCGTTGTCCAGTCTTCTGATGCCTTCCAGAATATGGTGTCCGGCCTGGTCAGAGTGTCATCAACAAGTTTGTGGGGAGTTGAGCCACAGACATTTGTCAAGTCCAACCACAGGACTACAAGGACCCCCTTGTTCTCTGTGGTTTCCCTCAGGAGATGTGTGAATACTCCCATGTGCTTCAAGCAGCCTGGTACTCTTAAAATACCACATTTCTGGACAGATGTGTCGATGTCATCTTTCCTCAAAAGGCACTCTGTAAGGCACCACAGAGAAGAGGATCTCCCATTCAGTTCTTAGCAAGGATATTATCCTAAACAGGTCGATGCTCTCTGTATTTTCTTCTTTTAGAGTCCAAACTCTGTTCACATGCTGCCAATGTTTGGGCTTGTTTTCTAGATTACTTTGCAGATTTTCCACAGTCATCGGAGGGAGCCGGGGGCAGCGTTTGTAGATGTTGTAGGTAGTGCCACTTGGGCGGAGAGCCAAGCCTGCTCTAACCTCAATGAAAGATGCTTTGTCAAGGTTGAAATCCTCTGTTGGTTCTGTGGGGCGATGAAGAAATCACAATATGCCAGTCCAGCTTCTCTGTTTGGGTTACTGATGGTGCCCTGAGGTTGTTGATCTGTTCCTTTGTGCAGGTCACTTTTCCACTTGAACAGGTTGCTGATGAATGCAGAATTTTCTCTGTTTTGCCTCTAAAGTTATGCTGCCCTTCTCGGGGTTATGAGCCAGTTCCTCAGCATCACACGCAGCTGTTCCAGCGCTGGCTTTTCATCACGGTCTGCCACTTTGTGTTGTGGCTTGAGGACTTTGAGTTCCCTCTACGTGTTGTGAATTTTGCTGGCTCTATTGTTTTCAAACATACGGCTGTTCGACTTGCTTCGCTTCATCTGTGCCAAATCTTTCTGCTGCACGAGGTCTATGTATGTACGCATGAAATCGTTGCCGTTCTGTTGTCTCACAGGCCATCTGATCCGTGCAGTCTGAGATGAGATGCTAGGCTGCACAGCTTGTGCCAGGCATAGGCTCTGGGTACTGCGGGGTGCTTCCTGAGCCTGCTCCTCCTCCATCTCACCAGATTGAGAATGTGTGCATTGTGGTAGCACTGCGGAAGCAATTACGACACAAAAACACCGCACACACAACTACCAGCTCTGCTGATTTGCCTGCAGACAAGGAATGATGGGAGAAAATGCTGCTTGAGCGCACACCAATCCACGGAGGTTAAGAAAACTGTACTTAATCCACTGCGAGAGAAAAAAACAAACCAGAGGTGTCCTGCTCCCTCGGCATCAATTGTCTGCTGA
This sequence comes from Brotula barbata, assembly GCA_900303265.1. Lineage (NCBI taxonomy): Eukaryota > Metazoa > Chordata > Actinopteri > Ophidiiformes > Ophidiidae > Brotula > Brotula barbata. The sequence continues at coordinate 44,991 of OMNV01029483.1, forward strand.
TAAACAGGCTTTTACTTTCTTCACTCATTAACACCAGAGTGAAGCTCAATAATTATCTCAGCTAATTACACAGATGTCTAAAAGACAGTATTCCATTTTGTTCAGGTTGGTACTTTTTGCTATTTGCCACGGAAAAACACCCGAAAGAGCTGAAATGATTTGGTCGATTGTTTCGATTCAGGATCTGTCGGACTAACCGCCCCGTGCATTTGCGCACGTATATAACTGACCTTCAAGCTAGGGCAAATTGATTGTTAATGATTGTTGGAACCACTTCGTAAAGGCGAATAAATATTAATGACCAAATGAGGGAGTGCTGATAGTACTCACAAATATGAAAGGCTGCAACTCCCCAAATTACACCTTTAAGTCGCATACAGTATAAATGTCACTGTGAGAGTATCATGGCAAGTTTACACTTAGCGTGACAGTTTGTGTTTCTTCATTGATTTTGAATTTAATCCCAACATTGAGGAAATTCTTATCTGAAGTTTAAAGACCTTATTTATTCAGGAAAGATTTCCTCAGCACATATGCTCTTATCAGCTACACACACTGGCAAGTTCGAGCGGGGGCCAAGGATTTCCTTGCCCAATGGCTCCTTGAAGATAAAGACATAGGGAGGTATATAAAAAGGTATACACACATACAGTAAATGCATCAACAGGCACAGGTGAAGCAGGGAGGCATCTGCAGTGATGCAGACACGGAGAGCTGAGCTTGAAGACGATGCTCTCAATTACAGATCTACATGTCGGGTCTTATCTATGGTCACAATTTCTTGGTATTGAATGAAAAGAATCTTGAATAAAAGCGGCTGAAATGAGTTTGTTGGGACTCAACCCTTGGGAACAGGATGAGAAGTGTGGATCTCATCAAAAAGAAAACCAGGTTGAGTTGGTTCTGGCATGTGATCAGCATGGATGCTTCGCTAGGGAAGTGTTCCAAAAACGTCCAACTGAGAGGAAACCCAGAACCTGCTGGAGGGACTGCATATCCCATCTGGCCTGGGAATGTCTGTGGGATCCCCAGGCTCCCCTATGTGGACATTGTGGAAAATTGACGGATGGATACTCTGAGTGCTTGAGTGCATAAGGAAACAAAATTTGTATTTTTTCTTTTTTTAATCTGGGTATTTCTTGGTCATAAATATCTGAGCAAATAAGGTAACGCGCCTTAGGACTTGCGCCCACTACTACACCATTTTTTACCATACTCTTACATACACAGTTGCTCTGCAGACAATGTTGTTCACGTCACAGACTCTTGAAAACTTCATGAAAAACACATAGAACCCAGCATCTACTTTTAAAACCTGCAGCATAATAATCACTTTCAGGTAATGTTGTTCTTCTTGTAAGTTGCACAGAGTATCCATGTCTGGCCTACCGCCAGTTCTCAAGTGGTCCTCCACCATGGCGATAATCCCGGTTGCTAGGAGACCTGTAAGACAACTGCAAAGATCTATATACAGCAAATACACTGTGCATGGACGCACAGCAGGGGATCCATGTCTCCCATGCAACATATTTTCTCTTTATTTTTGTCCTAATCAGTACTCGCACTGCCTGTGGATCCACTTACAGACCTTCAGGATTATGTAACTACAGATTGTGGCACATTCACTCTGTGACGTGCAGACTGACACCATCAACCAAACTGTACTGCACTGTGGTGGTTGCGCACTTGAGTCAGAATACCAGAAGTAGATTTTTAATCTCTTATTATTTTCAAAGAAGATAAATCTCTGCACTCCACTTCACCTTTAGAAATATGAATGGAGTTTGGCCTATGCGTTGTCTATAAATAGGGTGTTGTGGAGGACTGCTTGGACGTGTGGGAACAGACAGAGCTTTGTGCTGCCTGGCCTATCTGCATCTGGCCTCTAGCCATCGAGCAACAGACTGAGCAGTCCTTCCTACACACATGCACACTGACCTACATGCGAGCGAAGAGTTGTAATCACATAAAGCTACACAGTATGAAATCCATACGCACTGACCCAGATGCTTAAATATTTAACTGTTATGCTCACATACACCATCGCAGGAGATCTGCATCCTCCTTTGCACCGGCCCAGATGAACATGTTGTGCTAGATGAACTGCCGAACACGAAATCCGGCCAAGATAACAATTCAGACAAGAACACAATTTACTGAGACACACAGCAAACACTGTTCCACACTGTCTCAACGTCAGCCACCGTGCACTTTGCTTTACAGACAGTATAAATAATTGAAGTTCGTGTTACAAAACACTTCACCAATAACAAAACACATGACTTCGGTTACACAAACAGTGTTTAAACGCAGGAATGCTTTCGAAGCCCCATATTGTACACGGAATTTTTACAATGTCCAGGGACTGATCCAGAGTGCTGGTAAAAAGAAAAATGGAAAAATTGAAAAGATAAACAAAAACTAATCTGTTTATGTGGAGTTGGCGGTTGACAGCTGTTCACAGTGCTGCCACGCGAGTTCTTTATAAGCTGGTGCACAAAACTAAGTCAAATCCCCTAAATGTAGACGAGGATGTAGGCCTGTAAAAAAAAAACCATTCCATGGCGCGTCCTCCTGAACACCTCGTACTCTATTTATGTACAACTGAATTCATGGAAAGTCTTGTATTTCTTGTAATTTTGGTACATTGTGTACATTTAAAATCTATTTTGAGAGCTGAGTAATGCTTTCATTTGCAGAAAACACAAATCCTCTCTCTTTAAGGTCCCTTTCCAGAAAGGCCTGCTCTGATTTGGCCGGCAGTGTCAATCAATTTTAATTTATTTCAAAATTATGCACACCCACTTGTATTGCGCAGGTTACAAGATTGTGTTAAATTGTATGTTTTCCTGCCAATAGTTATTAGCACATCTGCTACAAATGAATAGGAATCCTGAAATCGTAAAATAGTAAACAAAACCCAAACACGGACCAGGCATACAGACCAAAACATCAGCTCAGTAGCTGTTCCACAGCACCATCAACACCGTAATGCTTTCCACTTAAATTATCCCTCACATTTAAATAGCACCTTAGCTTCATAGCTGCACGGGGACGCAAGCGTGATGTTGCAACAATGTCATCCTCATTGACAGCCAACAGCTAATGTGCACTTAGGGAGATTATTCCAGCACGGTCAACACCTACACATAAGGCCGAGGACTATTTTTCAGCAAAAAACAACAACAGAATTGTATCATGGGAAGTAATGCATTTCCAAAGTGACACTTGTAGGCCAGTTATAACTGTTTACTGGCCTAGTTTGGTGCACATCCAAACACGCATCAATGTTCTATGTCGCTGTCGGTGTCTGCTGCTGTCCACCATCACAGTCCGACAATTTACAAGTTATTTTCGCCCTCATTTTCTAGTGTAATATAGCAAAGCGTATGTGTTGAATGTTAAAAATGCTAAAAATAATATGTCTATAGTAATAATGAAGTCATTTAATGAAACTGAAATAAATTCTGTCGTACGTTAAAAACTGAATAAATGGTGAATGGATTGCCTTTCTGTAACGCTTTTCTAGTGCAAAGAGCACTCAAAGCCCTTCACCCATTCACCTATTCACCCATTCACACACCACCACAGGCGAGGTTACCGAGCAAGGCCCGCTTGCTTGTCGGGAGCAATTTGGGGTTAGGGTCTTCCATTTGCTAGGTGATTACCACACCCTCTAACTCACGCTGTCCCAAATAAATAACTTCACTTTAATATCAACAGTCACTATGTAAGATGGGTCAATTCATTTTGAAACAAACTCTCCGTGTTTGTGTGCATCTTAAGCAGAAATAACCCTGATTTGAACTAAACATGACATAACCAATGCAGCAGGTCAGGCATATTGTCTTCCTACAGTCAACACAGGTGGTTGGGCAACACATTGAGGCTAAATGTTAACACTGGCAGAGTCAACAGTCAGGTGATGGTGTACACACGCTTGAGTAAGTTGTGTAAATGCATCAGAGCGTCAGTGAACATAGCAAACAGACTAAGAACATCACCCCGGTGAAAAGGTGCAGTGTTTGCTACAAAAAAAGATGCAAGTGTCCATGTTCTCCTCTCCTCTCCTCTGACTTTAACACCTCGCATGTGTTTGAACGTTTGTCTTCCAGACTTGACAAAGTAATGGAAAATTATACACACATAACATTCTGTAAATACAGTGGGACTTTGTCACAGTGTTTGACGTTGAGCTTTTCCTTTAAAGGAATAACTCAAATGAATCATGTTCTCATGAAAAGGAATGTATGATGATCATATGATACACTGACAAGTAAGAGTGTTTAAAAATGTTCCTAGTGCTGAAAATGTCGCTAAATAAATTAGCACTCCGTGCAGCAACATGACAACTCCTGTCTCACAATTATAATGAAGGAAAAACTGTTAAAAGGTTTCAGTAGTCAATGTTAAGATACTTAAATGTGAAACTTTCCTTCCATCTCTTTGAAAAAAAAGAACTAAATAATATGGGTGACTTACTGCAATTCTTAACAAACTTGTTTTTGTCATTTCAAATAAGACTTCAAAGTGTGGTGCTTCAGCAATTTTGCAAAAAAAAAAAAAAAGAGGACAAAATCAGAATATGACGAGATTGAGAAAAAAACAGACCCTAAAACCCATTTACACTAAACATCGATTTTATTGTTACTGTCCAATGTGCTGCAGAAACAAAAATTGAAAACATATTTTCCCAGTTAAATCCATACAAAAAATGAAATATAACATCTATCTATAATATTCACTTTATCTACAACTCTTTCCAGTCTCTCTCTCAGGGCACTTTAATTTATATTCAGCAAATGTTACCTCAGATATGACAATTCAAATACAATTCTAAAAAACTTGCTTAGACCGTGTTACACATCTGTGAGTCCTCTGCTGAAGTGGCACAGAGCAGCGTTGGTGCAGCCACTCTGGAATGAGGTCAAGTTGGTCAATAGCCAACATGACAACAAGATCAGCGGCGCAGAGACGATCAAACATGGCACTTTGGAATCAAAGCCTGGCAACCCACATGAGCACCATCTACCACCTGACAAGATAGGTGTCCTTACAGTCACACAACAAACTTACAATGTAACAATCCAATAGGTTACATCAACAGGATTATCTCCTAGGGTGTCAACTGCACAATCACCCCAGGATGTACAGTCAGGCAGAAGGGCAACTGTTCCATCCAAGCTGGTTATTTTTGGCTTTGACAGATGCATATGAGGCTTCAGAGACTCCATGACTGGCTGACTTGACACGTCAACAGCCAGGTTCATACAGGATAAACACTGTCCTCGACTCACCAGCAGTCAGTTGGCACATAGTAATAATTATAGACTGTGCCCGCCTCACCCTATTGGCTCGTTTTTAGCCGTGGATGTATTCATTTCTAAATTTGAGTAAAGAACGTGACCGTGGCCGTATGGAAAATATATTTTAATGGTGGCTCCATGTTACTCATTATGTGTTCTGCAGCACGTTAAATGAAAATAAAAAGTTCCTATAAAAATGCATCCAGAAGTCGGTTAAACCACGTTGACGTTTCCTTTACTTTTGTAACATGCTGTCAACATGTAACACATCACAACTTACCCACCACACCTGGACACACATCAACACCATGGATGAGGCGGGCGAGCAAAGAATCTTAAGCAGAATTAGTTTAGAATTGGTTTTAATTATTAAGATATTTTTCTGGATTTATCTCCTTCACTGTATGAGCGAAATGTATTTGCCTGCTGTTGATTCGTAATCTCGGCTGCACTTTATCGTGTCTGATATAAAACAGTTCCCTTAATGTGTCCGCTGTCCAAAATTAAATTCTGCAACACTGAACCTATTGATATCCTATGGGATAAACTTGGAATCATTTAGAGACATCCTGCCGCTCCTGGATCCAGATATTGGTTCCTTTGTGAGTGATGTCCCACCACGCCATCAGGTTTCATCAAAACCAGTTCAGAACTTTGACTGATCCAACCGATAAAATCAAGCAAACAAACCACCCACATAAACTTCTTGGTAGGCGGTAAATATGTGGAGTCCAGCTTTAATGCCCCACAGTCTATAAACAACAGATTAAAAAACAGCTAAAATCCTTTTAATCATATTTTGGTATCATGCCACAAATCACTACAAATAAGCGTCTACAAGAAAAAAAAAGGATACAACACCACGCCCACCAGTACATCTAACCAACAAGTAACAAGCGAAGCAGTACAATGTGCGTGTGCGTGTACCTGCACATCTCACTGCACAACAATTTTGGAACAATGTATGTGTGTATGTGTGTGTACGTGTGTTTGTGTGCGAGCACGCTGTTGTCAGCAGGGGCTCCACTTCACTCAAAGAGCAGTGAAGCCGTGAATCTCCAAATGCGGCATGACTCACACAATCTGTGCGTACTGTGTGTGCGTGTGTGTGGTGTGTGAGCGCGCACACAGCCTGCAGCATTGTGAAAACCTGTCTATGGAGCTGTGCAGACAGAGGACAGGGGGTAGTGTGTGTGTGTGCGCGCGAGTGTGTCTTTCTCTGTGTGTGTGTGTGTGTGTGTGTCCGTGCGTCCTTGGTCTGGCACGACACACTGAAGCAAATTCTTCCTTTTACGCACGCCGATCTACAAGATGTTCTATCAAAGGGATGCTTGCGAAAACACATCTTTGGGTGATTTTTAATTCGCTCTCACGCATTCCGGGGCAATGAATAAACACAAGGGACACACCCCCATTTGACATTGACACACACATTTCACAC
>OMNV01029485.1:0-20705 GCA_900303265.1 Brotula barbata
TGATCTATTGTGTGTTTGTATGTGTGTAAGATGTTATTCAGATGGGATATGATGACTTATTTAATGTTGTGTGATTTGTATTTATGTCACATTTGTGGTTTCAGATAAAACATTACAACCAACATCATTGGCAGTGTCTATTGAATTCCACTAGATGGCGGTAGAAAATTATGAGGCAATTAAAAGCATTTACAGAAGTAGATTTTTGTAGGTTTTTTAGTGCAACAAAATGAAGAAAACAAAAACGCACATTTGGACACATAATTTATTTGATGAAACACACTGAAACTGCATTTCAGTGTGTCTACAATGGAGGATGTGTTCTCTGATGTGCTACAATAACAACAGCAACTGCAATGATACTTTAGTGCAATTTAAAACATATCGTTCAGGCTTTTTTTATTGGAGTTTGGGTGATTGGCCATACGAATATCTCATTAATACTATGAGGTATTTTTGGAACTTTGTACTCTTCACAAGAATGTAAAATAAAGGACTCATTTGTAATTACCTTAGACTTTGACGCAACATTTCATAGTCAAGATTTTATATTTGAAACCAACATGCTTTGTGTTTTATTGCAATATGTGACTATAACGTTTAATGATTTTATTTATTTTGTATCTTGATTGATTATTTATTCATTAGTGAGCCTCTTACATTCTGAGGTAACACCAGTGCTCAAAGTGATTGATGTTGAGGCAAAAATGTATTTAACATTTATTACGGTGAAAAGTCCGACGTTTTCAAAGAAAACAAATATATCATGATGCATTCAGTGGTAATCTGTATAAAATGACGTAAAACATCTGGAATACATAAAAAAAAAGAATTAAGAGATGACGTAACATATTTTATGGATTTATCAATCATACGTGCTTTACAAACCTATATTTTTTTCTGACTTGTCTGTGAGGTATAATTAATTATTGATCGATTGGATTTCTAATACGAAAGGGCCAATTAAAGGTACCAAAGATTCTTTCAATGTCCCAAAACGGTTTGGCTTCTTTTGTGCAAAGCTGATGTGGTATTTTGTGTCGCCTGCAGCCAGAAAAACAGAGATCAGAGATGGATGCAGATTCATACATAACAAATAGGTCTAATAATATACTTATGCATTGCATATATAGTAAAATATTTCCCTTGCGCGTCGCATAAAATCCAAATACCATGAGATTGTGCTGCCCTCTGGTGGCTGTTTATTTATAGATTCAATCTTTGGTTTGACATCATTTAACCATGCAAATTTGGAAGAGATAGCTGACAATGTACCGCTAATATAACTGTTTGACCATCTGTATGGATTATTTAGACCTACAATCAACAACTAAGAACCAGAACGTGCTTACGTTACGTGCTACGTTACAAAACTTGACATATACTAAATGTGCTGATCTGAAGATCCAGTTACCTTTTCTGCAGACATGCACCAAGTGGAACAAACAAGGAACACAGACACACACACACACGCACACACTGTCACCCTGAACTCACCACTAGAGCACACACTGGATTTGTCCGAGTCAGAATGTGCGTCAGGATATATAACTGATGCCAAAATGCTATAGGAGACACACAAGTGCTCACATATGAACAGCTGTTAAGTCCAGCAGTAAATCAAAAGACTTCTGGTCAAACATTTCAAAATAAATCGCTGTGAGCTGATAAGATGCAAAACTAAAGGATGACACAACTTTCACAGAACCTGTATTGATTCCGATTTACCATAATAAGTCACACGTCCCATCACCTTGCAATTTATAGATACCGACCAGTGATTTGATATGAATGAATCCAATGAAATATGTGCTCTTAATTTACAAAAAAATGACAAATTTAATAAGAGGATCCAATGATTATACACTATAGCAAGATACAAATATTTTATCTCTCTTTCAGTCCCTTTTTATACAGATTTCCGTTGATGTATTTCGTATCGCTGAAACGTCTATTCTGAAGGCACGCTGCACATACTTCCGGTCTCTGTCTAGTTATAGCGTGCTTGACGCAGCTCAGCCCAGACCACCAGGCGCACCGGCCCCTCTCGTCTCTGCTGACTCAGTGCCTTACCAGCAGTCACCGTCGCCCGAGACACAGCATCCAAGCACCAAACAAAAAATTTCAAACAATTTCTAGAAAACAAATTTATGGCAAATTCCATCATTAAATATGATATTACTAAATATGCAACCTTTACAGCACAAAACTAACGGCCCCTTATACAGACTGTGTGGCAGAACTTGGCAGTTGGGGTGCAGTTTCTTACATTGGCGCTTAACACACTAAAAAAAATTAGATGATTCCTGTTTGCTTATTTTGTCCACGACAAAATAATCAATTTTGATTAGCGAACCAATTAAAGATATGTAGTGTAAACAATTGAAGAATATTTAAATACATTTTTGCCTTAACATCAACCACTTTGAGCACTGGAGTTACCTCAGAATGTAAGAGGCTCACTAATGAATAAATAAACAATCAAAATACAAAATAAATCAAAACATAAAACATTATAGTCACAGATTGCAATAAAACACAAGCATGTTGGTTTCAAATATAAAATCTTGACCATGTATTAAAGTATAAGGTAATTACCAATGAGTCCTGCATTTTACATTCTTGTGAAGACTGCAAAATTCCAAAAATACCCAATAGTATTAATGGGACACTCGTATGGTCCATCACCCAAACTCCTATGAAAAACACTGGATGATTTGCATTAAATTGCACTCAAGTATGATTCTATTCAATGTAGCTATTGTAGCACGTTAGGAACTTAATAGAGGATCTCTGATTCATATTTGACCAATTTATTGTATGCAATGAGTTAGTCATGGGACAATCATATCGCACGCTACATAGTTATACGTATTAACAGCGACAATGTCACTCATGAATTTCTCCAGCGCCTTCAACACCATCCAGCCTCAGCTGCTTGGTCACAAACTGACGGCCATAGGAGTCGGCTCACACCTGGTGGCATGGATCATGGACTATCTGACAGGCAGACCTCAGAATGTGCGACTGGGGGACTGCAGGTCAGATACTGTGATCTGCAGCACCGGTGCACCGCAGGGGACTGTGCTCTCTCCAGTCCTGTTCACCCTGCACACGTCGGACTTCAGGTACAACTCTGAATCCTGCCACGTGCAGAAGTTCGCGGATGACACGGCCATTGTGGGATGTATTAGTGGTGAACGGGAGGAAGAGTATAGGAATCTCATCCAGGACTTTGTTGCATGGTGCGGTTTCAACCACCTCCACCTGAACACCTCCAAGACAAAGGAATTGGTGGTGGACTTCAGGAGGACCAGGTCTCGCCCGAAGTCTGTAAGCATCAATGGTGACTGTGTGGAAATGGTGCAGACCTATAAATACCTGGGAGTGCAACTGGATGAAAAACTGGATTGGACAACCAACACGGATGCACTGTATGGGAAAGGACAACAACGACTGTTCTTCCTCAGAAGGCTGGCGTCCTTCAACATCTGCAAAGAACTGCTGATGATGTTCTACCTGACTGTTGTGGAGAGCGCCCTCTTCTTTGCGGTGGTGTGCTGGGGAGGCAGCATCAAGAAGAGGGACGCCTCACGACTAGACAAGCTGGTGAGGAAAGCGGGCTCTGTTGTGGGCATAGAACTGGAGAGCCTGACATCCGTGGCAGAGCAACGGGCGCTGAGCAGGCTCCTGTCAATCATGGACAATCCACTGCATCCACTGCACAGCGCCATCTCCAGGCAGAGGAGCAGCTTCAGTGACAGGCTGCTGTCACTATCCTGCTCCACCAACAGACTGAGGAAATCATTCCTCCCACACGCCATGCGGCTTTATAACTCCACACGGAGGAGATAACTTTTACAATAAACTCTTAAACTCTTGCAATATACACTGCACACCTTGCACATTTGGACAGTACATTTGCACATTTTGGACAGTATTTAACCTTTTAACCACTTTTTTATTTATTTATTTGTAGTTTTTAATGCAGGCCTTTTAGAGTGTGTAGTTCTTACTGCTTGCCTGTTCCAATGTCCTTTTCTGATGTCTTTTATTGTGTATTTGAACTTCATTCTGTATGTTGAATTTGTGGATACTGCTGGAAGATGCGAATTTCCCTCAGGATGAATAAAGTATCTATCATCATCATCATCAAGTAGAGTTAGATGGAGTTCAAAGTTAAAGAGGTGAAGCATACTGTGGCCTTAAATGACAAGTGTCATCAGCATCAAGAGTTTAATGTGTGTCCAGAAATAAAATTGACTACAACATGGACAATTCTGATAAATTGTGCTCTGATCAAACTTCAGAATTAAAGACTATATCATTGATTTAATTCAAAAACACTCTGAGTAAATGGGAAATAAATTGTTTGCTGAAAACCATTTTGATCTTTATAAACAATATGTAAGACAATAAAATAAAGATAATTAAAGTGTATGTCTTACAGACTTTATCGTACAGTGCTTTACCACTGTAGTAGGCATCCTATAAAAAAAGGGCAAAAGTATCCAATTTTTGTATTTTATGTTTACTTACACAGGACCACGGAACTCTGAATGTCAACATAAAAACTGAGTTTTGTCTGGTCACACAGAGAGACCAGGGCACACTGTTCATAAAACAATCATCATCATTCATTTTATTTTAGCCCGCCTTTTTTGGCGTACCCTCTCTTCTGGTCTCCACTAGGGGGGGCCAAAGACATCATTATTTGCTAGGCCTACTGAGGCCTGTTCACTACTAACTCCTGAACACTGATTATTAAGAAATTGGTTAACATTAGAGAAATGTTAAAATGCTTTATTACGCATTTAATAATGAAGAAAATGTGATTGAGAATGATAGGTCTGGGGTGGAAGCTAATGCTTACAGTTATGAATGTAGAGAGAAGCTTACCGGTGTTATATACGTGTAATTCGTCGACTATGCCTTCGTTTCCACCACCGAATACAACCATAAGCTCCTTTATAGCCACAGCTCTGTGTCCATGTCTGGGCCGCGGAACAGGACCAGACCAACCGAGGACCCGTTTCCACCGCGGCTGCAGAACCGCCGTGGTCCCAGACACCGCGGAGCCAGGAGCAGTCATGTCTTCTGCCAGGAGGAACAACAAAGCGCCATTTGTCTTAAAAGTGTTAAAGAAACTCTTTTGTAGCTGTATGTACAGTAGCTGTCATCAGCGAAGCAGCACAGAAACCTGTAATGTAACCTCAGAAAAATAGTCCATTAATTCCAAGCGAGTAAATTAGATATTAGCTTCACCTCAGTGAAATAATTAAAATAAACAAGAGAGCGAAAGAGTATTACTGGCGACATGCAGTTTAATTAAGTCTGCGCCAAGATAATCGGCGAAAAAGCTCGAACATTCAAGTTTTCACATAGTTAGTTCTGACCATTGAATTAAGTCCATGGAAGCAGCCATCTTGTAACCAAACAAACCCCGCTAACGTTACTGCCAGTCTGAAAAATGGCGGAAGCGAATGAAAAATACTGATTTCTCATAGCTAATTGTACTAGCACATGGATGCGCAAGTACTCAAAACACACTTATTAATAAACTCAAATGTGCCACGGAAGCGAAACCATACAGAGTTAAATACAGGCTTGATCCATAGTTAGACCCGTTAGCAGGAGTCGGCTATTTTCATGCCTCTCTGGGAGTCGCCATATTGTAGCTAACATACTTAGCATCGTCTACAACCATGTTCAAATATTGTTTGTGCCAAGAAATAATATTATCCACAAATTAACAGTTAATCATGAGGGAAATTGCCATCCTTTATCCAGATAACACACGAGTGTGATACATAGAAATAATTTGGTGCACTTGCAATACTCAAACAACATTTCTGGCTACACTCGGTTTACACTAACCGCTCACCGCTCAAGCCTATTTGCTCTCTTGCTAACATTGTTAGCATGGCATCTGTCAAAGCCTCACAATTAAATGCAAAACGATTGCAAGATCCTCAATATGCATTGTTTACCTGCTACGAGTAGGTATGCAACAACGCTCTCTAAACGTGACTAAAGTGAAACAGATCGCATACACTTAATGTTATTATGTTTCATGCCGTCTCTGGAAGCAGCCATCTTTTCGATAAACGGCCTACTTCTACAGCTCCCACAAGAAAAATGGCCGGGCGGCTTGCAACAACAAAACATCACAAATCAAAAACGGCGCGGTTATTCAGACATTTACTTACTTATTTAGATGCAGTGATTGCAAAAATATCGACAGGTGGTATATTCTCGTGGAAATAATCCAAATTCATTCGATTTTTGAAGAAGTATTTCCTCTCATGCCTGCCTGGAAGCTGCCATCTTCTTGACAACCAGAGGCGGAGGAAAATGGAAGAGATTTGGCGTCACCCAAAGTAAACATGGCGACACACACCGACCTGCCAACACATTCGGAGTCTACCGTCTGTATTTTTGCTCTTTACCATAGTTATTCGTCGTAACACGTTCTGCATAGTAAAGTGATTTAACGGATACTTGAAATCTGGATTCGGTAAACATATTATAAATCTAGGCTCAGTACAACAAGTTGGCTATAAGCAAAAGGCTTATTGTCCCTTAGTAAAGATGGCGACACTTAATCAAGATAACAATTTATTTCAGAAATGCAAACGAGACTGCGACTTTGTTTTGTTATAAACTCAATAAAACGTGATCACGTATAACCAAAAAGTGTCTTTCATCGGTCTGTAATTTACTCTTTTAGCGCTCAATCCGATCACAATTGCCACGCCCACCTTGGCGCGCCCCCTGGTGGTTTAATTGGACAATTGCGTTGCCTATAAACAGTCTAACATTGGGAATCTCCAAGGATCCGTGATCAAGCCATTTATATGCTACAAATATGAGAGGCTATTTTAATTTTGGCTTTAGTATTAAAAAAAATAAATCTTTTTTTTCACTGTCTAATTCATCTGTCACACACTGAAATTACGCTGTGAAGTTCGTTGTAGTTCCGTTGGTTCACTATGGAAGAAACAAATCAATGGGCAGGGTCTTAGGAGGATAGAACTGAGTAAAGAGATTTACTATATTCGCCTTCTGTTACCAGTATTCCCGTCCTGTCTCTCGGACTTCATCATGTTGTCTATCTTCTCCCACCTTTATTGCCATAACTCCATTCCTTTCTTCTTAATCACTGCTCTTCCTCCTCATTTTCCTAGTAGGGCTGGTACTGCTATTTCCTTTTGCAATGCCCTATTCATGAATTTATTGGCACACTCCACCGGTCCACCCCCTCATGCGCTGGTACCAGCAGAACTATACATATTACCCCCTTTATGAAGTTTTAGAGAGAGATAGAGATTAGATTTATTGTCATTGCAACAAGTACATTGAAAGGTAAGGAAAACAAACTATGATGAAGTTCAATGATTACTTCATTTCACTTCATTCATTTCCCATTCTTCTTTCCATAGCACACATGTCTGTCTTTACTTCTAGGAACAGCCAAAGGGGTACGTTATGAACTGGGGTGGATTTGGTGATCTCCAAGGACCCCAGTCCATTTGTCCTCACATTTTGTTCTGATTTGTACCCACAATCGTTCCCCTGAAACTCAGAATATTCCCAACAAAGCTGTTGCGTGTTTATAGTAAGAGTTTTTTCCCCACTTCCTCTTCACCCCACCAAATATGCAAGTGTGGGTTTCTTTCCCTCATTAATATCGGTCCATTACCTGCATAAAGCTCTGGTGAAGTGGTCACAAAAAAATTTATCACCCTTTTGCCGAAACCCGGGATCGAACCAGGGACCTTTAGATCTTCAGTCTAACGCTCTCCCAACTGAGCTATTTCGGCTCGGAGTTTTGTCCAGCTATATAAGGATTATTCACCACGAGGGGTCAGTCTTGTATCGTCTACAAAGTGTTACTGGAGGTGTTTTCCTCCCCCAAGTGTTCTCTATTTAACAATATTTGTTCTTAGCACAGTGACGTATACCACAAGAGGGACTGTTTAACATTGTTTACCTAATTCTATTTAACAATTAGTTTGAGGAAATGTAAGATATATAACCTTTTAGATTTCACAACATGTTGTGCTGGAGATGAAGAATAAGAATGATAAATTTTTCCCTTGAGTGATCTTTGTTTTTTAGAGGCTTAGCAGAAATGCCATAAGCCATGAGACTATACAGGATAAATGGTTTAGCAACCAGGATAAAACCATTTATCCTGTATAGTCTGGTAAATACTTTGATACACTGAAACCGTTTGGCTGAAAATCCAATGAAAAAACAATTTGCAAATATCACTTTAGACTTCAGCGGATTAGGAAAGTGAATCAGAAAACTCGTGGGCGGCTAGTGGCTAGTTGTTGTCATAACCTATGCGTGATTATTTGTGTCTATTTTTGTAACAGTGTATTTGTATCCATCAGCCACACTTTGTATCAGCTGTCAGATTAATCCGTCTGACTGTAACATTGCAATAGTGTGAACATTGTTCATATTCCTTGGTTTTATGGAAATCCATGTAAATCTTTGTTTTGCTTAAACATAATGTCACCATGTGCACATACTCTGAGCTACAGATGAAGCCATGGATGTGTTTGTTTTCTCTTGCTACACTCAGGCCTTGGCTGTTTTCAGTGTTGAACATCAGGTCAAGTTTACTTGCGGCTGAGAGATACGGTAATGAGGAGGGGGTTGTGAATGTTTTTCTCAGCCTTTTAGCATTCGTACTTAGTGGGCCATTGCCTGAAATTCTCCATAAAATCAGCATTCTTACAAATCCTGGTTCTTACACGTCTGATACCAATCTCACTGCTATCTGCAAGTGAGATGAAGTTGTATTACTATGTTTGCTTATATTATTTCATAGCTTTTACTTTAACTCTCATTCAAATTTACACATGTAATTTAAGAGACTAGCGTTGGTACTTTTATTAATTTGAATCTGTCTGGGGTCATTCTTGAATCTCCCTCTTCCTGTTTGTTTGTGTTTTGACAGAATGGTGAACTGTCCAAATTGTACTACGTCTCGAGCCCACTGATTACTGCTGTGGCGCTTTGAACGCTTTGATTGTGGCGTTTTCTCAGCCTCTACATTGTCTTGGCCTCGGAGTTAAACATAGAATTTTCTAAGATTCAGCTTTACATCGTTTGGGCTTAAACATTTTCTGCGTGAACATACAGATTTTTACTTCACAAGTAGCAGTGAGACGTAAAGCAGCCTTCATTGTCCTTTGAACAAGGATATTTATGGAACTCTCTATCAGCCGATCCTTTACATAGCACACTGTTGAGGATTGAGTAGTACACCTGACCTATTTGTTTCATTATAACAGAGATAACATTACAGTACTGTTCTATCTGTGTTTGTCGTGGTTAAGTGCTACTGCATTATTTTGCCCTGCAGGCTCCATCCCACATACTGTAGTTGACCTTTCTTTCCTTATACTGCAGAGGTTTGTAGCACCTCCCTCCTACCCAACAGTAAGCCCACACAAAGTTCTCAAACTGCAATTTGGCACCGTCTGACCATTTCTGCTGCAGTTTAGTGTGAAAATGATGAAATGAATACGGCAAGATAAGAAATCAGTGCGAGTGGGCACTCACACCGAGCTGGAATTAACTCACTGAACAGTTAAGGCACCGCTATAATTCAAAGGACATACACAAAGCCAGTGAGCACTCCACGCATTAAAGAGATCAATGCCAATGCCAGCAGGGGGCACGAATCATATTTTACCTGAGGCATCTGAGAAAGAACTGTCCCAAATTCGATTGATTTGACCTACATTTGACAGAGATCTTTTTTTCTTTTATTTATGCATCTTGAACTACATACACATAATTACAGCATATTCTTGAACTGGAGCCCAAAGACAACATAAAGCCTTGCAATGCGTAAATGCTGACAGATTAATTGTTATTTAAGATTATACTAGATTCAACAAGCTACAGTTGTTTTCAAAAGGACTTGTTGTTCTTTAGTTCAACATTAAATGTACTGTGTCATTCAGGTATTAAAATTATCATGTGAGATATTCATACACAATACTGGGGGATCCCGGGATTTTTCCCCGCAACCTTTTGAACCACATACTTGCATGTGCGTCAGTATTAAAATCAAAATGAGCAAATGCAAATCTACAACTCAATATTTATTGATGCTTGTCAAATTTTCATGATGATACAATCACATAAGGAAAATGACAAAGATAGCACGTTCTCAGTGTACAGCAGTGAATCTACAAGCAGGTAGAACACGGTCAACAGCAAACACTAGAGCTTTACATATCTGTTAGAGCTTGATGATTATGACAATTCTTGTGTAGTTTGTACGACACTAAGCCTGAGATGACCCAAGGGACGATTGTGTAGGTTCTGACACAAATGTGAACCAAAAAATATCTAGAAACTGTCAAGACCAACGCAGGGCCTAATATAGACCAAAAGACTTAAAAAGTATAGTTTACATTTCATTAATTTGAATATCTGGTATACAGAATATATATGACTATTATTTCACAGACAACTGCATACTTTTAGCATGCGAAATACTCCAATCAAGATACATGAAAGTCTTACAATATAATGTAATCCAATGCAACTATGTGACACATTTAATATAAATAAATATTGTACAATCTTTGTTGAGCTGTGCCGGGTAGGGGGTAATTATATCGAACCATATTAAGTTTGGAGATCACAGTTGATGTGGTCATTGTGTAGATGATGTCGAAGTGGATTTACCATGATACAAATGTAAAATTGAATTTTAGATTGGATTACTTAATATCAATGGCTCCTATTCAAAAAAAACAAAGAGGAAACAAGAAAAATCACCTCTAAACAAACAAACACAGTAAAGTACCACCTCACCAACAAGCCACCAACTTCAAGATGTGAAAACCTCATACAGTACGTTCCCGTAAACTTGACAAACCCATATGTTCCTTGATAATTTGAAACAATATGTAATAGACTTACCATCGATTATTTGGATTTCAGTCACCCCACATACCACTTGTAGTATGACTAGTAGCCCCGTTTTGCCCACTCTGTGTGGACAATATGGGGCTATCAAAGCTGAACTACCCCAGATTGCTAATAACAAACAGAATTCTTTCAATACTTGATTATCCACAAGATGTCGTCTTTGTCTTTTATCTGGATGATGTTCTCACCATCTCCTGCAATATGTACAAAACATTGACATGACAGCATTTGTGGTGGTCCTTTAATTTACATGAATAAACTCTTTAATATAAAATAAACACTGAAATATTTAACTTTATCAGAACTTCTTTAGATAAGAAAAACTGCATTTAATGTGTCTATGTTGACCTGTAATTTGCCTCTGACAGGTTTCCTCTCCTCGTCTATGCACCAGCCTCCTGAATCTTTTCACATTTATACCAGTGTACAATCATCACTCTTTCATTCAGAGCAGAATTAAGGCAGAGATAACGTTAAATACATTCAAAAGACTCTGTATTTGTTTAAAATATAAACATTTGAATGTTTTTTCTTAAAGCTGCCTCGGAGCATTTGAGTGAGTAGCAGATAAGATTATCCGCTGGCTAAACACATTCTTTGGAGAAGTTACATAAGTACCAGTATGACAGATTCTATTATACACTTTACACACAACTCCATATGTAAACAGTCTTGAACAGGGCTTGAAGAGAGTGAATCTATATACACACTTGTTGTCTGCATTTATGTTGTTCCGTAGAGTGTTCAGCTGTACGGCAGCTCAGTAACAACAGCGTCCTCTCACTGCTGCCTGAGGTGTGTGTTCACTGGGCATGGGCTTGCTGGTGGTTACATGAAAACATTTCCCAAAGGTGGAAATGTGTTTTTCACATTTCTTACAGGTTTCACGCACTGGTGAATTTCAAAATGGAAAACACCTGTGACTCCATCCTGGTTAATAATTACACTAGCTCAGCGTGTTGTGGTCTCACAGGGCCTCAGCCAGGCAGCGGTCGGTAGCTTCACTCGCCTCCACCCGGATCTGTCGACAGGTCTTTCTGTTCTCCACCCAGGAGTTGTGTATGACGGTGCCCCCTGGTGAAGGATCTACTTGGAGCAGGGACACCACCCTCTTCTTCACCTTTGCGCGGAGGGCACGACGCAACTTCTGACGGGTGAAGGCATAGAGCAACGGGTGAGAGACAGTAGTAACATAGGCCAGAGCAATAAACCAGAGACGTACGCTGACTAGGGCATCATTGGGTCCTATGCCTAGGATTAGAACGTTGGTCACAGAAAGTGGAGCCCAACAGCCTAGGAAGGTGGAGATTATGATCAGGGACATTCTGAAAACGCGTCGCTGGCGTTCTCTTCGATCCCGGTGTCTCCGGACGGCACGTCGCAGCGCAATGATGGCTGACACAGAGGCCTGAACGCCCATGGTGGCTGGCATGGGGGTGGCAGCACCCATTTCAGACTGACAGACATGCTGAGCAGAAGCCAGGGCTGGGGGAGAGGTAGCTATGGGAGTGGGAATGGGGGATGGGATGAGGGGAGGGTGGTTGCGCTGTTTGGAACCATCTACGGTACACTGCTCAGCTCCTACTTCCCCACCATCTTCCACTCCAAGGCCTGCTTTCTTTCTTTTCTGTCTCTTATGGCGCCCTCTGCAGGTAGGGCCCTTGAAGCGCTGGTTCTTCTTCATGTGCGAGCCAATGCGAATATTTAGAGCCCTCAGTATTCTGGAGTAAGTGAACAGCATGACTGCCACTGTGGTGAAGAAGATAGGTACCTGCAGAATAAGATGGTAATACATGTACAGGCCTGTGTGATAGCCCTGCCCGCCTACACACAGCAGTGTCCGATTACGCCAGGCTGGCACCTCTGTGACGTCACTAGAGGACAAGGACAAAGGTGTCACTAGTTCATTCTGCACTGTCCCCTCATCACCAGACAGCTCCACCTCCAAGAACGGGATAAAAAATACAGTAACAGAGGTGACCCAAACAGCAGCCAGAAGCAGCGCTGCTCTGCGTGTTGTCAGCAGCCTGTTGGCTGGTCGGACCGAAATATCATAGCGGTCCAAGCTGATAACCAGGACATTGATGGCTGTGGCAATGCTGGCAAAGGTCACACCAGCCTCGTGGAAGCAGCACAGGTTCGGTCCAGGTGGCAGCAGAACTACCACCAGTGTGAGGGGCAGGCACAGCACGCAAACCACCACATCCAGAACGTGCAGATTGACCGTCACCATGTTACTTACTGAGTCCACCAAGTTGGACTGGGAGCAGTACAGCACCAACACTGTCAGGTTGCTGCTGAACCCGAGCACCAGCTCCAACATGAGGAAAGCCGTCAGGGAAACTTGGTAGCCCAGTGAGTGCGGCATGTACCAAGCTGCTGGACTGCTGGATGAACCCCCTCCTCCCTGCTCCTGGAGGTCTCCCGTTCCCCCCACCATTCTAACCCAGTCCGTTGTCGCTGGGCTTGAGGTGTAGCTGTCAGTCTCCATGGCGACCTCTCAGTCCTCATATATTGTCGGTGTCATGCCGTTGATGAGCTCCCCTGGTGCCTCAGACTGAGCATCCATGATGCCGGGATGAATAACAACTAGGTGGCAGTACTGTGGGGACAAGAACACAATGGAGACAGGTGAGAAATGAACGGTGGAACAGTGTATCACACACATTTTTCTCACTCGTGAAGGGCCTGACATCTTCAACACTCATCTATCTTTCTATCTAGCTATGAATCTATCTAACAGAAGCATATTGTTACATTACCAGCAGCATCTGCAGCTTGAACAGGTTGTGCATTATACATCAATCCAGCCTTCAATGTGACTTCTCTCTGTGTCTCTGATTACAAGTTTGGCTCAACTATAGCCTGTGGTTCTGCACACAAGCAGTCAGAACCACATGGCAGCACGATAGGCCATCACTAACGTGTACTGGAGCTCAGGGGAATGGCCTAACTAAATGAAGCTAAATAATCAGACCAGCAGGCAATCAACTGGCCCCTCAGTGGATCAGTAAAAACAACACAAGCACCAGCTTACACAGAATTGGTTAGGATCTCTGCTCCAGCAGTAACTGACCACAAGACTTAAAATGCCTCCGATACCCAAGGAGCATATCAGTAACACTGAGAGCCCTGATCCAAACTGACGTCTACATCATTTTTTTTTTAACCACTCATGCACATTTCCCATATTTGTCATCAACATTACAATTTCAATATACTACTGTGTTTATTAACTGATCATTCAAAATAAAAGGATTACATGATCAGTTTGATGGTAAAACTGGCAGAGACAGCAGGTTTCAAATCTGTCTTTTAGTTTGGTTAACATTCAGATCACAGATTGTAAGTTTGTTTATCAGATTAAAACATTATTTTGCTGAGGTATATGAGTATAAATTCTCTGCCTAATTTACATCTGGCTAATCACAGCTGCCTTGTGATGTGCTGTGAGATTCTGGGATTATTTTGTCTTACTTTGAGTGGACTCTTCAGAGTGCTCATCTTGGAGCATTAATACACATAATGAGAGTCTTTCACTGTTGTACTGCCGCCTCGTGATTAAAGGCTGAATGTAAAACACAGCTGCTTGTCATTGATTAGAGGGAGGCTATTGATCGTACCCATGGGAAATACATTGAATGACTGAAAGCAGTCTTTTTTGTCTCCTAATTATTTAAGTAAAAACTGAGCAGGTGAAATGTTTGACCAAGATGTCAAACAGGCAAATCAAGAACACAGTAAACGTCACACACACAGAACATATCCACAACAAATCAACTCTCAACTATTGCCTAACTTCACTCCGGCAACAAGACATTCAGTTGAGTGATGGACTCATTTTCTCCCACATTCTGTTGCCATGGCAACCACGCAATGAGGGTCCAGATTAATGAGGACACAGGTGCTATGGTATTGAAGCATATGACACCAGGTGGTTTGAGGTTGGTGAACTCACAATATAAAACAAACACATTTTTTTTCCTAACACCTGTATACACAACTGTGTGATTAAAATCAGCATCTCTTCATACTACGATTGAACAACATCAAGTATATTCTGTGAACCGTGGAATTTTGCATTTTCCCTCTAATTGCAGTATTGCATCCCAAATGCGATTGATCTAATAAATATAGATTTTAATAAGAAATATTTATCATATCATAAATGCCTTCTTGTTTGTTGACTTTGATTATTCCTCTGCTCCCTGGGCAAAGTAAACAAAGTCGGAGAAAACACAGCAAGCAGAAATCACCACGACCGCCGAGAAGTTCATCTGTAAACTAACACGTAATCCAAACAATTCTGAGAGCTTTTTCAGAGATGAATCCCATGACAGCGAAAAGCACAATGAGCACTCACAGGTGCTCACATTTGGTTTCATAATGCAAGAAATGTTGTTTTCAAGTGGAAAAGAATAGAAGGACGCTGTAGAAAGAAGAACTGATGCTCTGTAGCCACGTGTTGAGGCTTTGCAGCTGGTGTAGATTGTGGACTGACTGATTGCCACCAAATTCTGGAATTGGAAGAGAGTGTGGGGGTTGTGGTAGATAGGAAGGGGCTGCTAAAAAGGAGCATGTGAAATGGCTGGTGAAAATGAACGGAGATCTCAGACAGACTAAAAGCCTGAGCGAGTGGGGGGAAGGAAGTTGAAAGGATCTGCTGGTCAGGAGCTGGTAAACAACTTGTCCCAGGGAGCAGAGGTGGAAGCATTTTTTCCACTCCAAAACATAAGTCTCCCAATCCGCTGCTGGTTTCCTGGTTTCCTACAGTTCCCAAATGACTGCTTCAGTCCCAGATGACTGCCTCATGATTGCTTGAGCAAAAAGCACGATGCTTGATGACTCCATGGGCTACAAACGTTGCACTGCAATGGTGAAGAGCACAGCAGCACAGGCGTGCGGTCGTACATCATTTAACGTAGAATGAAGCTCTATATGAATCACATTGTCTGTGATAAGTAAGATTATGTCTGTGAGCTCAGCGGTATCAATCCCATTGGACTGTATGTAGTACGATTATGGCATAAAAATGTAGAATAAGATATAGACGTGGCCAGAAGGAACAGGATGCCAATTGAGATTATTAAGATAATTTTAGTGGAGAAATTATTGAAAGCTGTGGTATTTGGATTAATATTTCCACAATGTCAACTACTACAGATCGTTTCTTGTTGTTGTAGTTCAAGGCAGCTGGATTTGTGTTTCAGTCTTGAAGAGCAGGCAAATTGTTTAAAAGAACTCTTCTCGCATCTCTAATCCAGATTAATCAATTGCAGAGCGGGTGGCATGTCCATTAATGTGACCCTAATGACTCCGACAAGTCTCACATCCCTTGCATCGCACCCCTGAGACCCAAAGGTCACTCGAGTCACTAAATGCGAGGCTGAAAATAGTTATTAACCATTTAACTTAATATGATCTCTGCCACTTAAATGAAATAAAAAAGCAACAGCATATCTTGGAAAAATCAAGTCTAATAAAAATTTGATCCCATTTACTGTGAATCTGTACGTTAACGTTTAATGTTTTAAATAGGATATGTTTATTCCCTTAGCCTGTGATCTTGTTTCATGTCTGGCTGTAGTTTCCATCTGAAAAAGTTAAAACCTTTCAGCAATTTAAAAGCTGATTGCTAGGCTCTCCGTTCTTCACACTCAAATAGACACAACTGCTTTCCAGATCCATTATTCTGCACCATCGTTTCACAAACATACATGGCAAAAATCCACAATGCTGAGGCTGAGAGGCTGAAATCTCCTTTTCTGTTGTGTTTATTAAGCTATCACCATCATCTGCTCCACTGCACATCTAATACCACAAGTTTAAGCTCAAATACCGGCAGGCTGTCAAAACAGGAAATGTAGAAAATGACAGGAAATAATTAGACCGCTAAGATTGAGGAAATGCACACCAAAAATGTTAATCACAACTCATGAAATAATTCCTGAATTATTTCTGTTCAGGAAGATCGTCGCTGGTGTCACAGCATGCGAGAATCCATGGATGAATTGTCACTGCAGAAAGGACTCATTATGAGACGAAAAACAGAAATCACCTTGTCCCTCCCACTCCGATCCACAGTGCTCCAGTCTGTTTCAAACAATATTACTGTTCTATTTCTGTTCTGTTCTACTGGACTGAATTATAGTAAGAGGATTTCCAATATTTTGTCCACCCCAATTCCATACATGGGGAACATGTTTCTCTTCAGTCTTCCCCTGTTGTGCAAAGCAGGTGTGATATGTAGAAAGATGAATAGCAATGAAGATATTCTGATGTAACCAACTTGTCAGGAAGACATGCTGTGAGGAGACAGGAACGAAGACATAAGATAGATTAAAGGTAACGGAGGATACCATCTGAAGGGTGATTTTCATGGAAATATATTGTTGCTGTCGGTCACAACCAAGAAAGTAGCATCTGTTTGATTAGTATTACATGGAATTAAAAAGAAGAAGGAATAATGACTTTTTTTTTAAACAAACTTCATGTGGTTATGATCACTCAAAGATCAATTACTTGCTTCCAAAATCCATAAATAACGTTTTATTTGAGTGTTTCAACTATCAGCGCTAACCACCACATCACCAAGCACTGACATAACAATGTGCTGCAGGGTGCTTCAAAATGCAACCAGAACATCTAACGGAGGGACACCAAAGAACTACATAATATGGCACCAGGCGGTCCTTTTATGAAGCACATATTTTTTCCCCAGTGATTCAGATGGGTTTTTTTTCTGTCTAAGCATTCTTAAAAGCAGATATGATGTCATCATAAGAAATCTGTTTGGACAGTTCCAAGCCATGACTTGTGAACATTAGCAATCACGCTGTTCATCCAATTATTATATTTATATATTCTCACATAAAATACATGATGAAAGATAAAATCCCTCTTCAGCATCTGGCCTGTGTTAGTCTGAACAATCCCCTTTAGCACCAAGATGGCAGCACTCTCACTTGTCATGTCAAGTCAAAGCCTCAACAAAGTAAACGCAAAAAAAAAGCAACAACAACAAAACCAAAAGACAAAGTCAAGCAAAGGAATAGCACTGAAGTCTGAACACTGTACAGGGTGACATGAAGACACAACATGTACTCTCCTTCTACACAATAAATACTTGAGCTTGAATACTTGAAATATTTGAGCTTCCGCAACACGCCATGATGGAGACAAAACGGTATGTCGATGTACACCACATGCAGGCCGCTGTTCATCCAAAGTACAGAGAGATCAGGACACACACTGAAACACTGAGTGCCTCTATGTATGAGATTGTGCAGTCACACGTATGCAAACACACACACACACATACACACACACACAAACACAAACACACATGCATACAGCAGCTACTTTGTTGTGCAACAGGACGCATGCTGTGAAGCGGTCCCGCAGATGAATACAAAGTCATATGCGATGCACCACTGGGGTGTATTATGATGGCTGTAAATAGAGGGGATTCTTTTCCTAGCAGGAGTTGGAGTTGAAATGTTAAATAAATATTAAACAGAGGCTCCTCCTGAATGTGAATTGGACATGAGGACTTTGCCACTATTTTATCAGAAATAATACATATAGATGCTTTTAAAATACACATAGGCAGATTTTAATTTAATTTTGAAAACAAAACCACCAGAGGTGCCCGACGTTTACATGATAGCCACATTCTGAAATTTTCATCCACCCAGCGACTCATTGCATGAGAGGTCACCAGTCATGCAGACACGTGCAGACCAACTTATTCACACATATGGGCAATATAGAGTTTGTAACAGATCTACCCTGCATGACATGTTCAATTAACATTTTAATTAGTTTTTTTTAACAAGTTTTTGAATTGGATTCCAATAGAATAAGAGGTGTGTGTGATGTAACACAACACCACTACCCACACCTTAACACAATAGGCTTCAGGGGTAATTTTTTATTCCAAGGCTTTTCTACTGGATTGCATTACTCGGCTTACTGGAAACCTTTCACTCAGTGGTGTGTGGGATGTTTTTCTGTACAGCTTTAAAAAAAAAATAAAAAAATGGACTAAAATAGCAGGCTGAATGCCTCCACCGAAGTTGAAAAAGCCAAGACAAATGAAATGAATTCCTGGATCTTTCCTGAATCCGTATCTGCATCATAATGGAATAATGAGTTCTCCCCTGGGTCATGCGTGACTCTTCCAATAAGAAATGAAACTGGTGTAATCCTGCAAATAAACTGAAGCAGGTGAAACCGCTTATTACAATGATCAATTTGTTACCATTTAACAATTTGAATTTGAGGAATTCTGACCCAGCTTTACAGGTGTCACGCCTTCTCCGGCCTGTACGCTGTGCGTGTGTTTCTGTGTTATTTTCTGTATCGTTTGTATTAATGATGTGTGCTTGGTGTGTTTTTGTTTTGGCTGCTCCCTTTCCACCTTTGTCTCTCTCCCAGCACACCTGCTCATGATCAGTAACCAACACACCTGCCTGCCATCAAGCCACCACCTCAGCAGTATAAGAACCCAGCACAGAGAGAGAGTCACTGCCGGGTGCCCGTGCCTTCACGGCATTGTTGATTACCAGCCTGATATCTGCCTATTTTGCCTACCAGTTCCGTGTTTGGCTGCTGTAATTTTCATATTTGTCTTTTTGTCTTCGGCCCTTTTCCATGCCACGTCCGTTTGCCAAGCCATCAACTGTTCTATTCATAATCCATGAAATCATCTTATTTTTAATTTTCAAAGCAAATATAGACAAGCCTGTTCGGACACGGTCCACATCACTCCCATTAGCCAACTCCACCAGTAAAGCTGCCATTCCTCAACAATCTAATTGGAATTAGGTCTCAAATATCTAATTGGAGCAACCGCCTTTAAAATATTATTAGAGAAACTGCTGTTTTATTGACCTTCTGTCCTGGAGTTTGACAGGCCTAAATTGTGGCCATAATCAAAGTGGCATCCATACTTTCTGTACAGAAATCTAATCATCATCTCTCTCTGAGTCATAAATATTATGGCTGACTTCATAAGGGAACTGATGGGCAGTGAGCAGAAGGGCATAAAATATGGAGAGACAGAGAAGAGTGCTGAGTCAAAAAAAAGATAAATTTTCACACTTCTTCAGAAGTTTCATCTTTAATGTATGTATGCCTTTACGTAACAGCTTCAAGGGAATTTGAGAAATAACTTGCAGTATTGCTGTTTGAAACATTGTCTCAGATGGCAACATATACATTATTTAGGCAGATTTTAAGCCAAAGGTAAGAGGGTATTTTTGCCTGTTGTAACATCTAAGCACCTACTGTGTCCTGTTGTCCTATTAGTTGAATTATTTATCGCTGAGCTGAAATATGGACTTGAAATAGCCAGCCACTGAAAACCAAACGAAGAGAACAAGAGGACGAGTGAAGAGAGGAAAAGAGAGGTAAGAGGGCAGGGAAAGATGTGTTACTGTAATGAGCGAAAATAGAGATGAAGGATGCTGGACAGACCTCCGCACGGTGAAAAATGAGATTACTTAACTGAACAAGGAGGCAATTAGAAGACAATTAATCCAGTTGGTGCAGCAAGACAAAGAGTTGATGATGTCTGACACACACACGCGGATGCCACAATCTGTCTTCCTCTGTCCAGCAGGATTGAGTTTCGCCCCTTCATGTTCAAAATCAAAGGCAAACAAAGGCAAAAGCGGAGACACAGCCAAATTCTTTCATCAAGACTTCTCCCGTCTTCTCCACCTCCACATCCC
>OMNV01029485.1:20725-43282 GCA_900303265.1 Brotula barbata
CTTCCATTAATCCTCGGCTCTCATCTGCTGTGTTTTACTGCATTTAGTTGAACGAAGTCCTCTGTACACAGCGTGCGGCGTGAAAATGTGCGGATGGTGCATACAGATAAAACCACAGTATCGTGGAACTGTGGTTTCTTTCACATGCAGCTCTCATGCCTCAATCTTCACCGTGTCACACCTCGCACATACAGTATGTCTGTCAAAAACCCAGATTATCAATAACCCCAACGGCAGCATAAATACTGAACTATAACATTAAGATATGTAACCAGAATCTCACACGTGCATCTCTTAAAAAGGACTCATAATACAGCTGACGAACAATGAGCCAGAATTAAGAAACTTTAAGTTCCTTAACCTTTAAAACACTACTCACTCTCGTGCTCAATAAATGAGAGCTTTAATCTGTTATTATTTGTATTTGAATGCCATATAAGAGATAGATATAAAATTCTTATAAAATTAAAAAAGGGGTTTGTGCAAACATTAACAGCTGGTTATGGCATTTAAAGATGTTTTAGGGTGTTTCTCGCTTGCAGTTTATTGGCACATACACACAGACACACACTTTGATGTGCTGTATATGAATGTTGATATGTTTCCAGAGGGCTGCAGTGAGGGCTCCCTTAGGAGCGTGGGAGCCAGCGCAGCCTCAAAGCCCCTAACTGTGTCAAGCACCCACTCCCACACAGAGCCGGAGGTTTCTGATAATAACACATTTTTTACTGCAAAATCGATATTTTGTTGAGATTCAGTCGACATAAACGTTTCAAAGAGCTTCATCGTGTGCATGCTGCATTGCACGGAAGGTCTGCAGATACCATAAAACATTACAGATGAATTGCGGAGCCCCTAGAGTCCCCAAAGGTGTATTTTTTTCTTGCGCGCAAAAGATTGAAAATCCTCCAATTTTGGATCTTTTGGGACTCCAAAATAAACCACAATACCATCAGAAATTCTGCATTAAAGGTTTGGCTTCTATATAGATTCTCGTTAAACGTCCAAGCGAGCTGAGCACCATTATAAACTTGAGTAAAGTGAGTATCGCTGCGGAAAAGTTTATTGCGTAAATATGTCGTTGTTCAACAGATTAGATGTAACTTCCGATTCTTATCGAGCCAAAAGCTCAAACGTGCAGGTTTTATTGCCAGTTCAAGTTAAATTATTGGCTTGGATTTGTGGAGGCGACCAACGCGCAGCTGCTCTCCAAGCGGCTGCGCGTATGAAGGCAATAAAAACGAGTATTGTTGCATAAGTTATCCACAAATGATACAATGAAACCTATCGATAAAGTAGATCTTTTGCAAAATTGCCCTCTTACCTCTGTTTTGTAGCCACGTCTTCAGCGATCCATGGGTGCATGTGTGCATGCGTGTGTGTGCAGCGGGGGAGCGTCCCTCCTCCGCTCCGGACCAGCGGCGGACCACATGCTCGACACCAACAACTCCACTAGGGGCCACAGAGGACCACAGAGGACCACACGGCGTCTCTGTGCGCAGGAGGAGCCAGGGGCACTCAGGATCCACGGAGGGTCCTGATGTCAAGACCACTTCGAGTGCCAGGATGGTGGGAGGAGCCAAATTCTACGGTCGAGGTCATTTAAGCATAACAGATTCAAAGTCAGGATAGCTGTCATTTCATTTATAACTAGGATTAAAGTGATAGTCCCTTACTTTTAATGTTTTAAAAATCTTTTTAAAATGAACACTTATTTCACTTGGTGTTTTGTTGTAAGTCACCCACCTGATTGACTTTTCTCACACCTCTCCCTGGAGGAGTTTTCATCGTGTCTGACCTGACATTCCTGGGGGAAATGATGCAGGCAGTCCCACATGGACTTTTATTGACACGTAGGGAAGCGTAGGGTACCCAGTTTGGGTAAACAAGCATACAAAGACAATCGCTCAATCGCTCTTATGTTGTGTTTTATGTTGTGTTTTGCTGTTGGTGAAAGGAGTTCATATCACAAAGATAAAGGAAAAGTGAGAAAACGGGTCATACCATTCTAATCTCCACTGTTTAAAAAAAGAAACCACATCCATCTTAAGCATCACGGTACAGAAGGAGAGCCAACTCCTTGACGCCACCTGGGATGAACACCGGTCTCATAATTGCTCCTTAGTTTCGGCAGGTTTACATCGTTTTTTTTCTCTGTGTGGATGGAGCGAGTGTGTTACACTGAGTGCAGAGAAATTTGATACAACACTAACATCACAACAGCACATAAGATTAAGGATATCCATCCAACTTGGTGTTATTACCCCCTACTACTAAACTACAACCGTCATGAGGACAAAAGGGATTGTTTATGTAAGATCGTAGGCTACGGTCCCTGAGCTTCAAAGTCATCCAGGAAGACATCCAGGGAAGGAACTCTTCTACTGGCCAAGCATGTTTTATACAAGGAGTGTGTCTTGATGCATACTCCTGATCCTTCAAATAAGATGAGAGATGATGTCCTGCGGATGAACACATTGTCATTCCTCAGAGATGCTCCCATGTCAGAAATGTTGATGAGTCAGAATAAGTTTTCATGGATCTGCAGTGACCCATGGGAACAACTGGGCTCCAACCGTGTCAGCAAAATGATCCTGTAGCATGACGGTCACTGGACTCCAGGAGGTTCAACACTCAGGTCTGTGCCACTGGTCCACACGTGCTCTCATCTGCCTATGGTGAAAAGATGGTGAAGGATGACTTCTGACCACACCACTTTCTTTTTCCATGATACACCAGTGGGATGTTGTTCTTTTGTACTATGTGATGTTAGGATGCTGTCATTCATTTTTAATCTAGGCTGCTACACGTGAACATGCGAATGAGGTGCCTGAAAATGAGGTACATTAATTGATGCAATACTAACGAAAGTGATTGAAAAGGTGTGGACGCACCATTGATTTTGTACGTGATGAGCTTATTACCTAATTCCATTCACAGTAAATTGATATCTCTCATTAAATTATCCAACAGTAAACCTGGTGATTTATGTGTCTGCACATATGCTGTGCGTTGTATTTGATGAAAACGTGAAGGTTTTTTAGACAAGATACAAAGGATGCAAGCTGTTTCCACAACAAAATTGGACCACAGTCATTCTGTCTGTTGATACCACAAAACTGTGTCAGACTGTGAAAGTCTGCTGAATATCATCAAACATAATCACCAATCAGATCTGTCATGACAGCTTTTTCTCTGCCACATTTCCAAACAAGTTGGCTGAAGTGGTTCTCCTGCAGCCAGCTGAAATCATCAGCCCCTTTCTTCTCTCTGTCTAATGGCCTTCTTCCATTCCCATCCCTCCACATCTCAGATTCTATCCTTATCTCCGTCTGGTTTCTGTGGCAGAGCCAGACTCCATCTGACAGGACAACGCAGGCCAGGGGACAATTAGAGAAGCGTGGGAGAGACAGCTGGAACTGCCACCATACACACATACACTCATAACAGAGGGCCGCTGATATTTGAGTACTGAGAAAATTGAAAATAAAAAGGTGAATTTTATTTATTATCGTCTCTAAGAAAAGCAAAGGACATCACAGCAAAAGTGCTTTCTGAAGAGTAAATTAGCTTTTACACGCGTGAGGTAACACGAATGGGGTCTGAGATGATCTGAAACACATCTCTAATCTGTGAACAAACAGGTGAGACGGACAGGTATAAATCACCCGTTGCATCTGTAACATCTGCCTCGTGTCTTAAATCAAAGACCGGACAACGTGTCTGCCCCACCAGTGCAGATTGATATGGTCCAGCATCACGATGAGGCCCTGCCCAGCAGAACGCTCTGCAGCTGTCTAATCCTGCTTTCCTGCGGCAGCGCCAGGCTCCTGTCTCCCCGCTCTTCCTCCTCCAGCAGCTGCTCAATATACCAAGAGGAACCCAGGAGGATGTGACCTGTGGCCTGCATGGACAAAATGGTCCACCGAAGAGCTTCCCTGGAAGAAAGAAAGGTCACACGGAGGCCGTGCCAGATGGACGAAAACAAATTACACACCCATTTTTGCACTTCTGCTGATAATTTCTCATAAAAAACAATGCAACGCTTGTAAACAGCTCAATATGAGCAAAGGAGATAAACGATGAGTCACTTGGCACAAGATCCACTAAGATGAATACCAACAGATATCAGTTGTAATTATGATTTCTGCCAATAATCATTTTTTGAATATACAAACTTATAAATGTGTAGGTGTGATATAAACAGTGATTTATAATTTATCAATTGGATACTACGGATTAAAAAGATGAAGATGCCTTAAATGGACGTGGATTTTAAAAGTCATTCCAAAAGAATCTCAGTGGGGAGACTTTCACTCACTTTAGCATCCTTTTGGCGGCGTAACAGCGTAGGTCATAAGACAAAGAATAAACACCGTACAGAGTTGCCTTCACGCTCAAGCAGCCGATGAAATCCTTTGGGTTGTTCTTGTATAGGTCAAATGTCAACTTTGCCACATCTGTCCTGTGCCTGCAGTCACTGAGTTGTCCTCTAGAGAGTCTGTTCTATGGAGCAACAGGCAGAAAATAAAATAAGAAGTACGTCAGGTAGAGTGATTGTGGCAAACGAGGCCACAAGGAAGATTGATGGACTGGTAGCTGCTGTGAATGAGAAGCAGAGAGGCACAATGAGGGACTGGAATAAACATTAAGGCTGAATGCAAATCATCGCATGGATCAATTTCTATGGAAATGAATTGCTCTCAGGTGAAAAGCATTCAAATTCCTTAATACCTTTGAGTCATGTTTGTTATTCATCCTCAGCATTTCCCTTTCTCCACGATTATGAGGACAGAAACTAATCTCTGGTGTGAAGCCTTTGCACGATAAATGACATCACTTCCCTATTCATTGCCAGGGATTTGCCGATGACATTTCAGCACAAAATCACTACACACATACACCTGGATATTATTCAGTTTGTGAATAACAAAACAAGTAGCTGTCGTCCAGTCCCCGGGTTGACCCACAGCGCCATCTAGTGGATCAAGGTGCAAAGAGTAAATGATCACTTGGGAGTGGTGTCATACCGGTGAGGGGGTCCACTGCTGTCCCTTTTCCAGGACCATCAGGACGGTATTTTCAGGCAGCGTCTGGAAAAACTCCTCCGTGTCGACCCCTGTGCCGTCTTCATCCAGGACCACGGCGCTGACACACAGTATGCTCAAGGAGTCACTGACCTGAGCGAGAGGAGGGACAAAGCAGGTTGTCAGGACAGGGGATCAGATGCTAACACCCCAATCCAGACACATGCACGAGTATCAATGGTGCCAATTTGGAACCAATTTGGTTATTTAGCAGACACATTTTACTACTATTTGAGAGTTTTTATACGTCTGGCCACTAAAACACAACCATGTAGATTAAACAGGCAGGCCCTGCAGGTGCAATCACTCTGATACTTGTGTCCTCGGGTTCACCTTCTCTGGGACAGGTTGGAATTGGAATTTGGAAGCTTGCTGCGTCATATAATCTCCCAAGTTGGAACATGAGGAGGGGCAGGATCACATCGTTGATAACAAGTGGATACACCGTGTACACTTGTTATCTTTTCAGATTTTACCACTTGTAGTTGAAAGTGGTTGCTTTGCGGGGAGATCTGTTTTCAGTGGGAGGGGTTTCGTAACACTGATGAGTGTAGCACCGCAGTGTGAAGGCAGTGACAGATGTTGCAGCAACAACAGAGACGCACGTCAATCTGTCTGTGGCAATTACAATCCCTGTGAACACCGGCCAGTCTTCCTGCCTCTTCTCATTCCTCTCATGTCCATGGTGTGAGTCAAACAGAATGATGAAATTACAGAACAAAGACAAAATAATGATTTTTTCCCTCTTTCACCTGCGTTACTCTCTCTCTCCCCACCTTGTTCATCAGCTCTTGCAGCCTGTCTGCCATGATGCCCTTCTTCACACTGCGATCAGAGGTTGTGACCCGGAAGGGTTTTGGTTGAGGTGTGCCACCGGACAGGAGCTGATGGGTCATCGAAGCGCTGGCTGTCACACACCTGAGAGGAGGAAGGGGATAATCTTGTTAAATCTTATCAACTACAAATGAAGACATGAACACTGATGGCATATCAAGCACCTTCTGGTGATGGTGACCTGTGACAGTAATGACCACCTAAGGGTCTGCTTGCTCTTACTTGGAAAGGGATGCCGGCGTCAGAAGGCTGAGAGATTTCTTGGCATAATCCATTGTGAGGAAAGAAGAACCAAGACCTGTTGGAAGCAGCATCAGTTTTTACAAAAAATTGTTACTGGCAAGGAGTCAAATACTGTAGGACAAAAGCACTGTGAGGCTTTCCACTGGTCAATAACATTTAAATGAATAATACACACCAAATCATTCATAATATAGATTGAGATGTCCAACCTCTATCTATTGTCCAAGGCTCGCAGTTTACACACAGACAAGAAACTCATCTGTAGCCTTAAACCATGGATAAATGGTTCATATTTCATAATAAGAAACATAAACTGATATCAACAGAAACCTGAGCAGATGTCGTCCTGACTAAGCTGGCATAAAATCTTCGTGGCTTTGTTGATCCTCGAGTGATCCTCCAAGATGCCTAAAAGTCTAAAATAACACTTTGTCTATTGTAGTCCTGTTGCTGTTTCTGATGCCATATGGTTACTGAACTTTGTGCTGCTGACTGTTGTGCTAGTTAGTCAGCCTCAATGGCTGCCCCCACCCCAAACACACACACACACACACACATACACCCCGCCCACTGTACCTCTCTAATGACAGCCCTGGATTCCTATTTGTTGAAAGAAAAGCATGCCAGGACATGGAACTGAGGACCATGTCGCAAGGTTGAGATCGTCTATAAGTTGTGATAACCTGGTTTTTAAAAAGTTAGGCTGCTTTTATAGAGTTTCAGGAGAGCAGATTCAGCCTGAAAGCAGAGGCAAATACTATCAATAATAAATAACAACGTTCATCTATTCATCCTGTGCATCAACAAATAAACAAGTAAACCGCCTGTAGAGTAAACCTTTTTTCACATTTTAACAAAAATATTTTTTTATACATATTTTCAGTGTGAATATTTAATGAAAATAATGCAGCTTAAACCCTTCTGTGCATTCTTGAAATAGTATGGATGACTTATATTACTGGAATTTGTTCAACACTACTATTTGTAAAAACACACAAAGATAAGGTGAAGATTTGGAGAACAAGAAAGTACGACAGTGGTATGATGTGAAGAACAAAGCAATTCTTGAAAAGTTCCACGATTAGGTCATGGTTCAATGTTCACCACGCCTATCTTACGCATCAGTCTATAGGTTTACTCAAACAGGAAGTGTCCTGATCACTGAGTCAGGGGTGTCTAATTTAGGTTAGAGGTCACGGAACACAGTACGAGCAGCACGGCATTTATATCACAGAATGAAACAAAATTGGAGTAAATCTGCTCTATTCACTCAGTGAAACAGGTCAAAGATCACTCTGTATAAACCAGATCTGCCGCCATTTATTTTCACACCACTAAAGTAACAAAAACAAATCACCCTTAACTGACTTTTGCATATTAGACAAGTAGAGGAATGTTGTTTTTTTGGGACCATATAGTAAATGACAAAATCAAAAACTGACATGTATCCCAATGAAAATTGTATCATCGCTCTGTTTATAAAATACCCCATTAAAAAAAAGATCTTTGAGAAAGTAGAGATGACTTACGTCCTTTCCTCTGTGTGCCGCCTGCTGTAAACTGCTGCTCTGACTCAACAATAATCAACTAAATTAGCAACAGCTGGGTTAGAGCAGACCTAATTAACACTAACAGTCTTTGGCATTCTCTCTCTCTCTCTCTCTCTCTCTCTCTCTCAGGACAGAAATGGGAAAGTAAGGCCACCATGTGGACAGGCAAGGAAATTAAATTCTTACACTCATTTTGCAGTTCTAACAGGACAATATATATATATATATATATATATAACAGTCTAAAATATTTAGTTTCCATTTTGTCACAGTATATCTTTAGAATGAGCTCAGCTAGTACACATTTGAATCTGCTTCAGAATATTAAGTTTACAGAGATTGATTAAGTCCAATAATTAGGTCCTCTAGTGCATAAGGGGCCAACCAACTGCAAAGAGCCAAAAATAACACTAATAAAGCATTTTGTCTTGCTATGGTTATTAGAAATATCACATCTATTACTACTACATCTGCATCTGATAAACAAAATGGAATTTGGTAAACTTAAGGACATAACTGAAAATCTGTGAAAAGATGAATTTTTATGCTCAGTAGATTACCAGAATCTACCTTTTTTAAAACATTTCTCATCTTCATCATTATGAATCCTGAAATGTCTAGTTCATTGTCTGTGGTGACTGACGTAACTGTTAAATATTCACTAATAGACAAATGAACAAATAATCATTGGACTGTGTTTTTATTCTCAAGGACACAATAACGATCAGATCTTTTGTCGCAGCCTTAAATCAGACATCTTTCACTCTGGTTATGACCCGTTTAAAAAATAACAAATGTGGTGAGCAGTTTATTACACACACACACTGCTGCCTCCCATTTCATGCTCAGTGTAGTGTCACAGATGAATCATACCACAGTTATTAGTCTAACTAACGCGTGAGACTTAAAATAGCCTTGACTTGTTTTCTTAATTCATCCGACGTTCATGGTGAAAAGGCTCTCGTCTTCCTTCAGAGGTCAATTTCCTGCTCGTGTCTTTGTCCTGTTATCACACACTCTGCCCTCAGTGACGCAGGTCGATTTTGCTCACACACATTCAGTTCTGCTTTATTAGCCGCTCATGCTTGTAATTACAAAGTGTGTCAGACCTCAAAGCCGAGTGAAATGAATAA
Organism: Brotula barbata; assembly: GCA_900303265.1. Taxonomy (NCBI): domain Eukaryota; kingdom Metazoa; phylum Chordata; class Actinopteri; order Ophidiiformes; family Ophidiidae; genus Brotula; species Brotula barbata. The sequence continues at coordinate 29,573 of OMNV01029485.1, forward strand.
GACTTGTGAAGATCATATTGTATTTAATTGGATAACCGTTCTTTGAATTCAAGATAACACAGACAAACACAACAAAGAGATTTCCTGGCCACAGTTTTGTTTTCTGAGCCGCGGATGAACAAAGGAGAGACTTGCAGGATTAGTATTAAGATGCTGTCCATAATGAAATATGAAACATAATTTAATGCAAGTATAAAAGTAAAGCAAATCTAAGTACTAAAGCAAAGACAGTGACTTAGGGATGTGATGTGAAAAGTGAACCTCAGTGGCCCGAGTCTCATTTTCTCTTGCCTATTCGTGCCATCAGTTCTGCATTGGCTGCTGCCTTGGATCTCATGTCCTGGTTCTTGGCCAGGTCTATGAGAACGCTGAGGATGCTGGTGGGAACATCGAGAGAAAGGGCAAAGCGTGACCCCTGCTGCGCCCGCTTTGGCACGGGGGAGGCCGGGCGTTGGGCTCGTGTTTGTCGGAGTATAGACTCTGGCGGGAACAATAAGTTCAACACATCTCTGTGGGTCAGGATGCCAGCTGCCCGCGCGTCACTCAGTTTGTCTTCAGATGGTCTGGCAAGAGCAGGGCTGCTGCTGTGTCCCTGAACGCACCAAAGCAGGAGGGCCAGGCATAAACCCACACGCATGCCTCTCATGGTCAAGACTTGGTCTGCAGTGGAAGAACACATCAAGACACTGGGATTTTAACTCTTTTTCTTACCATTTAGTGAACACGTCAGTATTATTTAGGGATAATCTTAAAACAAATTGGAAGATAATTTAAGATTCATAGTTTTTAAAAAGTACAGATTATACTGCAACAAAGTTAAGGATCTTTAAAATCTTAAATTATAAAATCTTAAATTCAATTCAAAAATCTTTTCTGCGAGGTGAGAACGTTTTAATGAAATAATAATGTCTCCAGAAATAATAAAATTTGATTTCCTTTTCCTTTTATATGTTGTGTATTAATTATTAATGATTTATTGATGTGAAATTGCCCATCAGATATTGTTCGATATCTGATATCAATATATCGATTTCGTTGTCTCAGTACTTGTACTCTGTGCAATGACAATAAACTTGAATCTAATCTAATCTACATTTGTCCTTTAAAGGACCCTGAGCTGTTTGCCCTAAGATTTATTCCATTTTCATTTCATACACCATGTGGATAAGGGAGCAAAATCTTATTGATCAATGAATTCAATATCATCAACAGTTCAGTTCATTCACCAAAAAGGATGGCTGATAAAATTATGATAAAAAGTGTTCAAAATGATGCAACTCAATAGTAAGCAGTGATATTTGAGATGTGGAGCATTTGAGATAAATAAACTAAGTTTAACACATTACTTTTGATATCGAAGACAGAAAACATATATGAACAAATACATCCGTTTAAATTAACAGACAGACATTTCATCCTGTATTTTTTTTAGTTTTGCCTTTACACAAAATGACAAAATAATTGATAAAATGATGATGCCAAAAAAAAAGTTTTGCGCAGTAATTTGATATTTTAGGAAATCATTATGAATATGTATCATTAATACTTACCAGTCTCACCACTGTGAAAACAAAATGACACTTCTCCTCCCTGGGCTCTAGAGTGGGATTTTGTTTGTCTGTTGTCTCTTGGATATCGATGATGTCTCCTGTTTCTCAGCTTCCTCTGCGACCTGTGCTGCTCACAGCCTGATGTCCAACTGTCTTCATCGCCGTCCTTCCTCTTCACTTCCCTCTCTGTGTATCTTTTACATCTCTACACCCCATCGCCCTCCCCTCATTTCATCTAATTTCCTCCACACCCATGGCTATCTGTCCCTTTCTAAAAATAACATTTGTTTGCTTATACTGAATTGGACAGAGCCTAAATCTACATCCACGTAGCAGGAATTATAATGACGTTAAAAGTACAATGTCAGCTTGTTTCAACACATAAAGTCATTTTGTGTGTAAATGAAGAGGCGGCATCAATTATGATTATGACTATCACCACTTTTCTTATTTTAGTAATTGAATTACTTGGTTATGGTGCAAACAAGGTTATGCTGATTTATCAGTGTGAAATAGTTTGGACGGATTGTTGGAATTGTTGGATGGAAAGAAATCATTACACACATCTGATTTGAAGGAAAAGTCAAAATCAGTGGAAGGATACATTAATTGAAGCAATTCACTTTGAAAGCCTGTGCAATAAATAGACAGTTTGTCTCTCAAACCTACACAAATCAAGTATGAGGCTAAATTCTTTTAAACCCTCATCTTTTTCATCAGAATTAAGATACACAGTTATTTTGAATCTTTTGATCCAGGATATATTTGTTATCTTCGGAAACAGACCAGAATTTAAAATAAAACTGGCCCATTGCTGGTTACCTCAGAGATTAAGTGATTAACCAGATTTACACTGAGGTCGCAGGGAGGGTTATAATATCTTGCTTGAGTGTAACTGATCTGAATTGTTGACGGGCTGCAAATTAAGAGAGAAACGCCTGACATCCTTTGGTTACAGAAGTGTTTTCTGTAACTACCAGGTAGCTCAGAATCATCCACAATCTCATAACACAACATTCATTTGTTGGGTCTGGATACTAAAAGTAGTGAGTTCAAAGGAGCAGCAACTTCTTCTTGTGGATTTTTCTCAGCTTTAATGAAAAAAATCAGCATCACCTCTTCATTCCCATCGGTCTATGGTGGGAACAGACTTTCCTGATACTTACGACAGCAACACAATCAGACAGCTGCACTATTTTGAAAAATAAAATAATAGACATCATTTTCAATAATCACAGTATTTACATAAAGGGCAAAAATGCAAGGTTGTACAAAAGAGTGCAGTGTATGGCCCAGGTCTGCTAATCTGTGACAATTTATGTGGTGCAATACAGTGTGTAGTACGGAGCAGAACAGTGAGCGCAAATGTGGGGGAGTGAGATGTAGGAGGGTTCCTTATTTGTGAGAGTTGTGGCCTGAGGGGAGAAGCTGTGGAGATGTCGAGTAGCTTTAGTCTTTAGGGCGCTCACTCTCTGTGTGTGGAGAGGGGAGGCACTAGAAGTAAGAGTAACTGACCAGGCAGGATGTGTGAGTCAGATGCGATCCTCCTCGCTCTCTTTCTCATTCTGGATGAAAACTGGTTTTTGAGAGAGGGCAGCTGACATCCAATGAGCTCTTCCTTAAAACCATACAATACAGACTGAAGGAGCAGTGTGTGTGTTTGTGTACTCCCTAAAGGTTGATTTTAGATACAAATCTTCCACACATTGAAACTCCATAACTTTGCGGCGTGGACTTTGTTCCATCATGCCAGTTAAATGAACAAATCACATAAGACAGTCTTTCTAGATACAGTACACAGTACACAGAGGAGGGTTGGGGGTGTTGGGAGGTCAGACAGAGCAGCATTAAAGCCCCCTGGAGAAGAACGAGGAATAGGAGGCTGTCAGGCTCAAGAGGAAGAAGAAACAAGACAAAGCCTACCTAATTTCTCAAGTTAACTCCAGTTCAGCACATCAAGCGAATTTTACTTATCTGGCTAATGATATCTTACAGTTACAGCTTGAATCATTGGACCCTGAGGGCCCCTCAGGTCTCACCTCATCTCAGTTATTCTAAGAGAAACAAACACGGGTCACGCAGATGTCGTCCAGGCTCACAGAAAACATGTCTAAGGCCATACCAGTGATGTTACAGTCACACAGGGCACATGAAGAAGCTTGAGATTATGTCATCTGTTGTGATTTAGATTTAACATATGCAGTGTGTATTTCAAAACGGGTCATGGCTTATTAATCAGGTTGTGACGTAGCTCCTGGAAATACACTTGGGTTCTATTTATATTTAAGTGTTTGCAAATGCATTTTATCAATTACTTTGATGACTGAAAACAGGATTTTAAACAAGTCAAATCATACCAATTCATAGGAGTAAGTAAACGCGATAGAAAATACATTACTAGAGTAGTAACAGGACCAGGACACCACGTGGGTTAACACGTAGGAAACCTGGACAGAGGAGAAATGGGAAGAGATCTAGTAGAACACAGATTATTAGGAAATACGAATTATTCCCCATCCTCTCTCAGCTTCTGTATGCATTTCACAGCAGTTGGGCTTTTAATTTGAGCTTTCACAAACTAAGCAATTAGAAAACAACACCAGACAACATTATCCTTACAGTATTTTATTCCTCGGAATGAGAGCTTCTGTTATGTACAAGAGCAGACATGAACAAAATTTTACAGAGATTATAAATATACTCCTGCTCCACACTGGTTGTATTTAGTTGTGGCTATGCTATGTCCTGATATGAGTAGATGATTTCTTTAAAATTCACAAGTCCTCTCCCAGTCAGTACTAAGTGATACATTTTTATGTGTACAAACAATCACTGATGATGAACCATAACTAAACACTCAGCTTCTCTCAGTGTGCTGACTGGTTGCTCCCCCCCATGGCTCTCAGTGGACATGATAAGAGAGGGAGAATGGAGATGGGTGAGAATAGATAGAATGGATGGTAGTCTGTGCTGTCTAGCCAAAATCGGAGGAGGAACATAAGCAAACGTGGAACACACACTCGCGCGCACAGAAGTCATCAGGACCACATTTTAAAACCTGAGCCAGTACATGGCACTGCGCATTCTGTTGTAGTCAGGTAGCTGTTCGACAGGGCCTGATCCAGAAACAAAAAGGACAAGTAAGAAAAGGACATTCCTCCATGGATCCCTTACCCAATTAGGCATCAAACAAAAACCGGTACTCACCCACAGCTGCCACAGCAGGGCACCTATCGTAGATATATTTGGAGCAGACGTCACGCACCATCCTGGGTGTCACAGCCTGCAAGGAAAGATGGAGGAGCAAATGCATACAAACGTTTCAGAAAGATCTTGTGCGCTCATGTTATCGACACTATACTCATAGGATTACAGGAAAATCTTACGAATTTCAGATGTTTTCTTTGCATTGTTTCACCCTAATCGCAAGTCAGAATACCATCTACATTAGACTAAGAGTAAGAGTTATTCCAAAGTTCCAAAGTTGTTCAATGGCAAGGCTGAAAATATGTTTACATTTTAGGAGTCCTGAAACTAATGAATGGATCCTCCTGATCAGTTTCAAATCCTTAACTGCTCCATTTTCCGAACCTTTCACTGGGTTAGATGTGATTTAGACTTTATCTACAAGCTACACACTGCATTCTGCTGTGTGAGTGCATTGCAGTCATACTTTGGACTTCTTTGTTAACCTCATGCTCTGGTGTACTGGCTCAGTCTCGACAGTTCTGTCATCTCACTAGGAGGACGAGTGGAGTATTTGGAGAAACAGCATAAGGTTCACTTAACTTAAATCCTAAATAAGCCTTCCAATAGGATTTTACCTCTGAGTGGGCAATAGGTATACCAGGTGTAATTAGCCCTGTGTAACCCTATAAAAATGCAGTCCAATTACCATTTACAATTTATAAATCTCTTGAGCTTTTACTTTGCTTCAACTCACATCAATCCTGGCATCCCACTCTGCCAGAGGAATACGTCGGCCATAGTTCAGGATGTGTCTGCCAATGTCATCACAAATTGGCGTGGTTCCTAAAAAAATCAAAAAACAGCTGTGACGACTTATGATTCAATATTGATTCAAATCTATGTTGTGTAAATGCATGACCAGCAGATGATGTACCATTGAGCTGGCCCACCAGACTGGCCTTCAGAGCAATCTTGCCTCTGGCAACATCGCTCTCTGTCACTGTGGTACACAGATTCATCCTGCAGGTAATAGAAGTGAAGTAAACAGACTCAATAAATAGTGAAACACATGAATTAAATGTTTTCATTGTCCAGTGCCTTGTCACTGACCAGGCATTCTGCGACCAGTGCATCATATCATCGATGTGGTGCTTGTCAGTCACAAAGTAGATTCCCAGCAGGCCAGTGTCGCTGTAGGAGGAGTGGAAAGCCTGGAAACTGTGACACAGGTTCTCCTCAACTGCTAGGCGAGCCAAACGGCTGCTCAGATGCTGCACATGAAAAGAAGGAAAAGATTATAAACACACTTGCGTCAGACAGTGATGCCATTTTTACAGTGTTTTTTTTTTTACATAGTGCAAATAAAGTGCAAATAAATAACCATCTTAATACATTATTCGGACTCAATCTGGTAGTGTGAACAAGAACAGAGGCAGCCATTCAATGCAATCAATCTTTGTTCAATAGTGTATGGAACTCTCTATTCCTCTGACAAGTCCAGATTCAGGGCGAGACCCTTTTTGACAAAGGTTATCAAAGGACCATAATCTACGTCTCCATATTGGCCACTTTAGGCATGACATGTACATATTCAATAGGGCCGGACTGATGCCACAATGTTAAAGCAATGACAGATTTTACTATTGATTTTATCACATGATTTCATGCCCCCCTCCCCACTACACAGTGCTATTGGAATAAACATTATTGCATTTGCCCAACCTTTCCACCACCATAGGTCAGGTCAAAGCTGCCAATGATGGAGTTGGCCACCATGAGCGGCACAATGTCTGGGCTGGCAGCACTGGCTCCCTCCACAGCAATAGCAATGTGTGCCAGAGGCAAAGCGTCATCACGCATGCGTATCTGAAAAGAAGAAGGACAGAAACAGAGCCAACGTGTTAATGATTTCTGTATTGTGGCTGAATACCTGCCATGTACTCAGTCTCAGTCAGAATCCCACTTTAAGAACAGAAAGCTTCAATCTCAAATGATATTTTGTTGCTGGTGCTTTGTAGCTTGATGGGGGGGGGATAAAAAAAACCAAAACAATTAAAAAAACTCACAGCTCACCTCACTGCCTGTAAATCGGCAAGGTGACAGCAGGGGGACAGCATCTCCTTCATATTCAAAAGACACTCCACTAAAATGAGTTTTGGCCAAGCTGACTAGTTCCTCGTGGTTTACTCCTGCACAGGAAGAAGATTAGATAAATGGAGAAACGCAGGGTAACCAGAGTCATCTAACAATGCCCGTTCGGGAAAACTGACCTCCAGCTGCGGCCAGCACCATGCGTGGGGCCTTGAAGTGGCTGTTGACATAATCCACTAGGTCCTGACGGGTTAAAGACCTGGTAGAGTTTAATATATATTTCTTGCCATTACTAACATTGGAAATGGCTAGAGGTTTAACAGATATAATGATGTAGTTTAATTATATTATATCAAATTAACAGCGTTGTGATGTAAAGTCATGTTCAAGTATTTTCTTCGACCTGGCATTGCTGGAGGGTCCAAGCACGCTGTGTCCCAGTGGAGTACCCTGGAAGGCTGTAGCATGCAGCAGGTCCAGGCATACTTCCTGTAGGTTACCCTCCACTTCTTCTAGCTCTCGCAGCACCACACCCCTCTGCTGCACAAGCTCTGCCTCACTCAGTGAGCTACTCTGCACCACCTCGGACAGCAGCTCTACAGCTAAGGAATCAGACGGCACACATTATTCACAAACTGGGATACATGCATATAATGCGCAATGACATGATTGCTACGCAATACCAGTGTGTGTGTGTATATATACACATATATAAGTAGTATGTGTGTGAACAATAAACAAAACGTTTAAGAGACAGATAATGCATTCATATGTGTTGTGTTTGTCTAATTGAATACCATTGACATTGACATGTCAACATCCACCTTCAAATGCCTGCTACAGATCATCTGACCTTGAGGAAGATCTTTGGACAGCGTCTTCATGTAGTATGCAGTGTGCTCCCGTGAGGTATAGGCACTCAGATGAGCACCCATGGACTCAACCTGTTGCTCGAGGGCTGTCTGGGGGTGCTTCTTTGTTCCCTGAGGATGGAGAAGAAAATAGCAAAATAACTGTATGAAGCATTGCTTGACAAATATGGTATATAGTTAAAGTATTTAGGGAGACCGGATGTCAGAAATCCCATCAATATCTACCTTGAAAGCCATGTGCTCCAGGAAGAAACCGGCTCCATTGTTCTTCTCACTCTCATAGCGGCTGCCAGTGCTTATCCACAGTCCAACCTGTGAACCAGGAGAGGGAGCATAAGGGGGATAGGTTTTTGTGCTACTGGGTTAAAACTCAATAGTAGAATACCATATTTGTATCCCTGCACTAATACAGACCACATCTTAGTATATTAATGTGTTCTTACAGTGCATGTGGCATGTCCTGTCTCCTCGGAAGCAATCCTCAAGCCATTGTCCAGGGCAGTAAGGCGGGTTTCAGGAGCTCCAACCAGGCTCTGGGCATAGCTGACTGAGGCCTGTCCACGCCTCAGAGACAGCAGGATGGGCTAAAAGGGAAAAACACAGAGGGCACAACAATCATTTTAAAATAAATGATTACACCAACTGGATTATCTGTTCAAAAGAAACCCCTTGGAAACAAACTCTTGTTTCCTTTTCTCAAAAATATGAAGGACTTGATTGTTAGTATTAAGATTGCTTTGACTCTATTGGAGCGACTGCCTTCTTCATGAGCCCAAATGGGGCAGCTGGAGAATTACCGGAATTACCCCAGTATGTTGCTGGCAAGCTACCATAACCAAAATTTAGACCAATTATCGGGCAATCTGAAATTTAAATGAGGAGTCCACACCAGTTGAGTTAAAGCACTTTGATACCATTGGGAATTTCTATTCTATTTTTGTGGTGACTAAAGTTGTAGCCAACATGGTAGCAGGCTTGGCACAGGACAACCTGTAAACTAGGCTGAAGATAATACTAGCACCATTATCACCTTCAGCATATCAAGCACGGAGAAAAACTAAAAATTTATTTCAAAAAAAGACCTATTGATTGTATAATCATGATAATTATTGTCTGGGTAATAAATATCAAAACAAATTGTAACGTCCACTGTCAATCATGATGGACTTTTATCCTCAAATGATCGTTGTTTCAGAGAACAATGTGACAGAATTTGCTTTTTAATGACAATTAAGGCAACAAAGTTTGCGTTATTCAAAAACATTTCGACAAGAACGATATGTAGTGATGCCCAATATAGTTATAAATATCGTCTAAAATATATCATTGTGCAGCTTCACAGTGTAGTTCAGGATGACAACAAAATACGTACGATGATTTACGGCAAATATACATCAATTGCCATTGTCAAAATTAATGTAGACAACGCCAGCTAGCGCTACGTTTGCCATGTAGCTTAGCCTTAAGAGGGCAAACGAGGACGACTGACTAACGTTACCACTGAAAACACAAATGTTATACAAATGACAACTAACTACACTGAACAACCTGCGTATTGAGCGGTTATTACACATTAGGTCTTAAGAACGACGCATTCCACCTAAATTGTCAGTTGACCTTGCAGTCAAAGCAGGCTAGCGCTTGCTACCCGGCGAGCCATCCATCTTTTCGAACACTGTATAACGCTTGGCCAGCTAGCTTAGCAAGGTAGCCTGACAACTAAGAATGCAGTTCTCTACTAAAAATAGAAATGTTTGTCAAAATAAGAGCAGCGCTAGAGTCTCCTGCAGATATTGAGTATTACAAATCATTTTTCACTCACGCTTCGGCTTTTGGCGAGGGCTCGTCCCACAGTATTCCCAACTCGGCACACGGACGCCGCCATTTCTCAACAGATGACCGAAGAGCACAGCTACAGAGCTTCCGTTACATTTCTTCTTCGTTGGTGTTAATGTCGAAGCACCACAGCACTGCGCCGTTATCGTCCTCCAGTGTTCATTATACATATTGATTAAACCCTGCGAATGAGAGACTGTCATTTGCTCTCCTTGCTAGCCCTTTGCTTTAACAGCCCTTGAATAGTAAACAAACATGACAATTACTGTTCGCGCACCCAACTTTAAAAAAGCACATGAAAACAATAATTTAACACGAGCTCTTTAGTCACACGCCAAGAAAGAGATGGAATAAAGAGCAGGAAGGGCAGAAATTGGACTTTCACTCGAGTTATGTCAATAGGGATTGTCTAACACTTTGCAATAAAACTCATTGATTAACGAACTGCTTGTATTGTTTATCATTTTTAAGTCGCTTTGGTAAAAGATGTCTGCAAATGCATACATATAAATTTGTATGTGTTTTATTTTGTTTGTGTTTGATTCTGAAATTCTTTTGGTACAGTAGCAAGAGCATACCCATGACAATATTATTTCATAAACAAACAGAGGCAAATACACACTTCAATTGTATAAAAATAATAGTTTCTCATAATTATACAGAAATCTATAGATCTATAGATTCCAACTCATATAAGATTGAATAATCTAAATACATGTGCAAACCAGTTGCTCCACATAAATGTAAATGTTAGTGTCAGTGGATGGTCAGTGGTCAAATCAGGTGTCCAGTGTTGCTGAGACCCTGTCATGACACAGAGGCAGACGTGATGGCTGCTAGCAGGAATCATTTCCATTTGATGTTTTTTCACTTACATGGTAATCGATAAAATATGCAATAAACCATAACTCCACCATGTTAAAGTACCTTTCTTATGTGGACACATCATGCACATCTTTTTTGAATGATTACACTCATTTGACTTTGTTGTAAACTGTCAGTTTCATCAGATAGTGGGTATGTTCAGGAGTTCAGATTATTGATACAACCTACATATTCATTTGACTTAAATCAATTAAATTGTAATTGATGTTTGAAATTCAATTAAATTCACAATTTTACAGTGGTGACCATTTACGAGAAAGAAAGACAAAGTTATCCTTAAAATCACAGCTTTATTATGAGATAGGCGTGCAAAAAAATAAATTCTATTTGAAAGAATACATATTTTTCTTTCGGTCAATACATTGTTTAATAATAAATCTTTAATGAAAGCCCAGACGTGGAAAAATATTTCTGGATGTTAATGGCAAGACTTGAAAGCAGGACTTGGTGAAATGTAAAGGTGAGCTTCTGTGGTTTTTGATGGACTATCTCCAAGTTTCATCTCCTGGCCCAAAAGTACCGGGGACCAGACCAGGCCGCAGTTTCCATTGGCAGATTAATTGTGAACGTTTTAATAGGCACGGGAATACAGACTTTGCGCTGACTTACTACAGTACCCAACCGCTTCTTTGTAGGGGGCTTTGTTTTCACTGCTGCAGGCTGCTTCTGCTTACTGGGGGCCTGGTGCTGCTTACTGGGGGCCTGGTGTCGTTTTGCTGAAGGCTTGTGAGGCCTTGGACAAGGGCATCTTATCTTGGAACCCTCAACAATTAGTTTGACTCCTGCATAATGTGGCACCTCCACTGCTGCCTAGAGCACAGAAATTCAGAGGAAGTACAGTATAAATACAATATCACACTGACTACATGGGACTAAATATACAGAATGTGAATTGACATAACCTGAACAGTGAAAGCAACTGACAAGTGAGGGATAGTTCATCCTGACCTGGTGATATATGAGCTCAAAGTCTCCTGTGTTTGCTCTGCGGTCCACTCTCCGATCCAGGACAACCCGTAATGTGTCCTCCTGCACAGCGGCACAGAGGCGGGCTGTCACAGGTGTGGAGGGAGCCATGGTGGGACTGACATTGATTTCTATCAACCATGGACGCAGGTCACGTCCTAGGAAATGAAAAACAAAACATCTAACTTGTATTTTCAAGTGTCCACAGATTCATGATCATATTTGATGTAGAATCACATGTGATCATGTTGAATGTAAAACAGAGAAATACAAGATAACATTGACTGGCATGTACAGTATACAGTATTATATTATATTATATTATATTGAGTGATCCAACCTAACATGAAGTCAGCTCCATACAGCTCAAACGTGTTTTTGCGTGACTCTATCAGATCTTGTGCGGATTGCAATGCGTGGATCACAGCTTTCTTCATCCCCAGAACCACCACAGTCTCCCACTGATCTCCCCGGCCCTGAGCGGACAGGAAGGCCTTGAACTGGTCATCCGACCACATGTTGTCTGATGGAATGTCTTGATGGCGCAACTGGGAGGGTGTCAGGTGCCGCTGGATGGCATTATTACACAGATGGACAGAGCTGAAAGGTTGGGGTAAAGGTCAGCCAAAATATAAAGACAAATTAGAAGTCAAAGGTGCTAAGTCAGAGGTATAAGAGACACACAAGAGATGCGATGAGTCTTACTTGTGTAGTATATCTACTGAGTATGGCTGCGTAGAGAAGCGCAGATAGCACTTTTTATAGAACCAGACAGTAAGAGGGTTCCAGTCAGTGACCAGGAACCACTGACGCACATCAAACTTGGTGCCATGGATCAACAATGGGCGCTCCAGGTACTTCTGCACCACCCATTTGCTGTCTTTGATCATGGTTGGATCACTGTCTACGAGCTTGAGGATCTCATTCAGACGCTTGATACATTTGATACCTGGAACACAAGGGAAACAGATCATCAGTGAACACTTGAAAAGATACTTGATTTATCCAATGGTGTCTGATCTCTCACCTCTGCCCCTGGACATGGCTCCAGGTTTAATGATCCAAATATTGTGTATGCCATCTGTGTCCAACTGTGGACAGACCCCCTGCAGCCTCTGCAGCATGTCCTCACAGCGTTTCACATAACACACCCTATTCTCTATCTCTGCTCCAACACTGAGTGAGAAAGAAAAGTTTAAACATTATGGAGAGCCACTAAAGCACATGTGCACACACACACAGAAACACACACACTGTACTCACTGAATGACGTGGTAGAAATGTTCAAGAAACTCTGACCATTGCTTCTTCGTAAATGTTGGTGTTGTCCCTAAGCTTGAATCTATGTCATTGTGCTCGAGATTGTCCAGGAATTCCTGGCAGACTTTCAGTGCGCAGTCTATTACTGTGGAAGGCACAGCGGGCCACATTTTGTGCTGTTTTCTCCCATCTAAAAGTGAAGAAAGAATATCTTAAATTATTTTGTTGCTCTAAGTAATTTCAATTAGTGAAGAGAGAAAAACCATACTCTGATCCGACTGAAAGCTGAGTCCCTGTCCACCATTTTTCCTCTCCACCACGCATTGCAAAAGACTGGTGCACGCCGTCATCCTGTAGTCATCTGCAGAGCGAACACAGAGTGACAATGATGTTTTCTAAGTTTTTTTTGCAAAAATACAGTAGAAAGATGTGAAATAATCAATCCGGACTGATGGGCTGTAATGTAATGTCCGACCTATGAACGCCTGCTTTTCATCCTCTGCTCCCAGTCTGTAGCAGCGTGGGAAAAATGTGGCTGGGTCAGCTGAATCAAACCAGTGCAAGTTCCTCAGGTTCACACACAAACCCACCTGTAGAAGTGAACAGAAAGATTGTGGGTATGACAGACCACTAATACTATAACAATAAAGCCTCTTCTTCATCTTTTTAGGCATCATCAAATAATGTACCTTGGTGGTAAAGCTGCCTGCTTTTGCAAAATGATTTATAATCTGTTCTTTTTGCAAAGTTCGGTTGTCAATGTTCTGTCTGCACTTTGTCCAGTAGAAATAAACCATTTCATTACGCACCAGGCGACACTGCAGAGGGAGAAGAGGAATTCAAAAAGAAAGCTGAATCTAGGGACCAATGACCACCACCAGTCGCAATCCGTACTGACAGGAACCTCAGACGTCTACTACATACACTATTATAATTGTTATACCAACTCTCTACTTATTGCCATTTTTGTTGGGGACAACTTTAACCTCACGCTAATCTGCAAGCTCAAAGGTTGTTTTTACCATGATGTCATATAGTCCTCCTTGGTCATCTGTTTCACC
>OMNV01029485.1:43302-78556 GCA_900303265.1 Brotula barbata
TGAGTCATCTGAGAAGAGGGAGGGAGGGAGGGAGGGAGTAATGTTAAAAAGTTACTCAACACTGAGTCGTACAGGGCAGCAAAGTTCCTGTAGGCTGACATCCTCAGGTTTGGTGTCTTATAGAGGTCTATCTTAGATCATCGACTGCATGTTAATACAATGTGTGATGCTCACAGAAAGCTTTGAGATCAGAATGCCATCGACACACTGTGAGGCCTGACCCATAATGTGAATCATATTTCTATCACAAGTGAGCTGTTTAAATATAACGTAAAGAGGACCCGAGAGACTGAAAGATAAAAGAGAGAGAGAGAGAGAGAGATAAAATTCCTGCATGACAATAAATAGGACATGTCAGTCATCAAGCTCACAGTCATCAACATCACTGTCTTCAGCGTCAGTAGAGCTGATTCCTTTTGGACTCCCGTTGCGGTGCTGGTGTACTTGGAGTTTGACGTTGTGCACACGCTGCTCAACCCAGCCTCTGGCCCTCAGTCCTGCCCTGATGACCGGATAGGGGCCACGGATGGAGAATATCTTATGCATCTGGGAAGGCAAAAAAGAAAGTGAAAAACGATACACGTGCGGCAATGTGTATGTTTGTCTACATTATGCATAAACACATTTCTATTAACTCACCTTGACAGCTTTTTCCACAAGAGCCCTGGCTATAGCAAGTCTCTCTGGGCTGAGAACAAGTAGGTGGTGAAAGTTGGTGCTGACTCTGACCGGTACAGCTGAAACAGACACATAAATGAAACAATAGGTATGTGGAGTAAAATGTGTATGAAGTAGCAGTTGAAGGTAACTGGACTTGTTCCTTAGTCGCTGATGTATGTACAGAAACTATGACTAAAGAATGAGAAATGACAGTAACTGAAAGAAGGTAATGAACGGCTGGTGTAGTACTTGTTTGACGGCTTGACGTCCTGCTTTGGTCGGACCACTGACCACTGACCACGGCTTTAACATGCTGATCCTTGGAGGGGTCATTGGTATCAGTGTCTCCTAAGGAAAGTCACATCCGGATGGTGTCATGAAATTTCTGTCAGTACAATGTGGCATCCGTCTGTTCTCCAATCCCATCCCTCAGTGCATTACTTAACAACTGAATGACTGTGGAAAAGCTTTCATACTATATTTATAAATGCCTTGATAAATATTTATTTCACGAAATAAAGTATCCAATTGTCAAGAACCCACAAACCTCCATTTTCCCAGTGAGAGCTAATTCAATAAACATGGCAAACATAGCAAAATACACTGATGTACAGTACATAGGTTAGGTTAGGCACGTGAAATATTGAATAATGAGGCTTGATACTTTGGGTAAATGCCAAAAGGGGGAAGTTGTGAAACTTTAATACACAGCCTCTGAATTCAAACGTCATTTGATAGATTATTTGATGCAGGATCACAGGCGCAGCATTTGATTTGTGTCTCTCACCAATGTCTCGGCACTGTCTGCAGTGTCCGTGGGTGACCTGGCCACTCTCCTGGTGGTGTGGGACAGTGGGTTCCATGCGGGCATCAGCCCGACCGATCAAAGGCTTCAGAGCCGTCTTTTGGGCCACTTTCCTCTTCTTTTTAAGATTTTGTAAAAGAAAGTCCTGTAGAGGATAGTGTCAAAATTTTATTTAACCTTCATATAAGGTGTCCAACAAATATCACATCAAGCCCTTTAAAGAAATTTTAAAGACTTCTGATGGTTTTAAACATTGTTTGCTGTAGTTCTTCCCGAGAGCACTGGTGTAGAGAGTGGATCAAACTGCAGTCCGCAGACAGCTTAGCTACACTTGACAGGTGTGTAACTCACACCCTGGACTGGGCAGTTACATTTGGTCTGATTTCATTCAGATACTCATGGTTCAGGGCCTGGTATGGATACAAAGCCTAACACAGGCGAACCTAGCCAACAATCAAAATACACTGACCATCAACATGTTGCTAAACTATAAAATTAGATCTAGTAGAAGACAATAGAATACAACTTAGTATGTTGTAAATAATATACCATGTAACCCCTTACACACTGCTAAACTGATTGGTGATTCAGTGCCTTTTATATGGGGTTATTTTTGTGCCTCATTCATGGAACTTTTTGAGCACATAACTCATTCAGTGTTCCCCTCATTGTGTGAATATCTCTGCCTGCACCGCTCAGCTTTGCACAGCATAACAATGTGCCACAAAAGCAACAAATCACAGACTTGGAGAAACTAGTCCTGATCGACTATTTTGTCTCCAGTCAGGTAGCATTATCCAACACAGTCTGGACACACTGTTAAAAATGGCAACTAAATCACAGGGAGTTGTTCCATTAAAACTGAATTACAACACATGTGTAGTTAGTTTTTTACAAATTATTATTGTTATTGAATTGTTGGGAAAATACTCACTGAAAATGTGTTGAAATCCTGCACTCAGGGATCAGACACAAAAATATCGCCAGGCAAACTGGTCAGGGATATTCAAAGAGGATTTGATTAATTTAGTGGCCCCTTACATTAATACCCTATAACAATCATTTTACAAGTGATTCAAAATCTCAGAATTTAATAATAATAATAATAATAATAAAATAATTGATTGATAATTGATTCAAAATCCCTCAAATCTGTTACGGCATTTTTGATTTTGCTTCAAATTCTATTCTGGGTATCTTTTTATAAATATTTCCCTAGAATAACACTTTAATATATTTGTTAGCTTTGGAAACGTGGGGTTTTCACAAGAATTTAAAATAAAACTTTGTATATATCGCTGGTTGCCTTGGAGTTGAAGAGATTAAAATAGCATGAAAGTTGCAAGCGACTTTGAGTTTCTTATTTCTACCTTAAATGTTCAAATCAAACCGCAGCTGACAAGGATTTTCCAAAGTAATAACACTAAACATCCTTCCCAGCAGCAATGGCTGACTGGTCCGTTCAGTCTCTCTCCCTATTACCTGTTGGGAGTCCACAGCAGTTTTTGCAATTACTTTTGTCACTCTGTGGCCCGTTTAGTTAATTGGAGCCTGCTCCACTGCACCATGTGGCCCATGTTGGTCAATATTTTCGATGGTGCCGAGTGACGTAAAAGTCACGGCTGACGTGTTCGCCACGCCTAATGACGCTACCCTCGCCATCTCAACAACAAAAAACATAAAACAGACGTAAAACAGTCTAGTCTGAACAGCAGTGCTATGTGCAGTCAGGGTTTGATTACCTGATTTGAGTTAGCAGATCTTAAATGTTAATATAAGTGTGGCGGATTTTAACGTCATCCCTATTTTATTGAAGTGGCTGATATGGGTTTTATTAATAAAATAGAATATGGGGTTAGAGCAATGCTGTCAGACGTAACTGCAACACAAAATGATGTTTCTATTGTGATGACTCGGTATGCATTTAATTATCATTCCGGAATAATGCATGCTCAACATAATGAATAATCGCGTTTCTCGTCACGGTCACAGTAATTATACACGTAATACTGCCATCTAGTGGTCACGGTGACTAATGATAGCATCAGGCTGGTGAAGACTTCGAGTACGTGATTGGTCAATCGTTATCAAATAGCCTTTTTAGGGTTTGCGTTGATATATAAATTCAATCTACACAACTCCACCCATAAACAGGGCAACATCCGTACTGTAACACGCATAACCGTTGAAAATACGCAAATATTGTTCACTTCCGGGAAGGAAGTAAACTGTTATAAAAAGAAAAAAAGCGGTAAAAAAAATCTGTGCGTCTTTGCGTTGCACGGGCATGTCCGGGCTAAATACGGTCTACTGAAAACGGTGGGGACATCTACCAGAGACAGCTTCACTTCACGGAAGATTAGTTGAGCATCGCTCCTGAACGGGTAAGCAAAACAAGGAATAGACATTTTATGTAAAATATCTTAAGCTACCATGCTAATGCAACAGACGTGTCATCGTCCTGCAATGTTTTAAATTCTCAGGTGGCTAAAAGTTTATTTCTAGCATTGAGATGTGCGGGAGGACTGCGTGCACTCTGGCTCCAGACGAGCTGAGCCGAGCCTGTGGCTACAGAAACCGAAAAGGGCGACGGAGACGGCCCGGCTGGAGAGACGGGGATGCGGATAAATACCGCCAGTCATACAACAAGAGCCCCCAATCTATGAGCCCCGTACTAGTGTCTCAAAGGCACTTTGATAAGGTGAACAACTGCCAGGTGTTACTGAACACTTTACTGTTATTTATCAGCCATTGCAGACTGTTGTTTTGTCAGATTATATATAGATGTGCGTGTTTAAACAGAGTGCCCCTGGAGATGAGTGTGTGCTGGCTTCTATGCGTTGGGGCCTGGTACCTGTGTGGTTCAAGGGGGATAACCCAAACAAGATGCAATATTGCACCAGCAATTGCCGAAGCGAGAGTCTGCTGCAGAAGAAATCCTTCAAGGTACATGCTAACATACTTCCGTTTCGCTTCTTCTTCTTCTTCTTCTTCTTTTTCTTCATGAGCACTGCTTCTTAACACAGTGTACATGCCCCCTACAGGACCCCATGCTGAAAGGACAGCGCTGTGTCATCTTGGCTGATGGATTTTACGAGTGGAAGAGGGAGGAGAAAAACAAGCAACCATTCTTCATCTACTTTCCACAGACTCAGGGACCCAGTCAGGAGCGAAGATCAGTGGATCACTGTGACGCCAAGACAGCTGTGAAGAAGGTAATTACATTACATGCCCTCCAGAGGAGGCATCCTCTGACCTCACAGATGTTAGTACAGGGATATCTATTGCAATTAAAGCACTAGTTAACATTTTTTTCATTTTGAGAAGAATGCTACATTCTAAGAGAATGAAGCATTGCCAAAGATTTCTGCGGCTTACAATTTCCTGTTTTGAAGAAGGGCCAAAACTAATACAATCTTATTTAATCAAATATTACATCTTTGGATGATCCCGCCCTTCTACTTTGTGTCTACTGTGTATATGTGTTTAGGAAGGAAAAGCACGAGATGATTGGACTGGGTGGAGGTTGCTGACTATAGCTGGACTATTTGACTGCTGGACACCTCCAGATGGTGGAGAGCCCGTGTACAGCTACACTGTCATCACAGTGAATTCTTCTCCAAACCTGCAAAGCATCCATGACAGGTACTGTCATTTTATAGACAGACATCCCATGTTTGTGTATGAAATCTAAAACTCAATGTTTGGCTATGTTTTAGGATGCCAGCAATTCTAGATGGAGAGGAAGAAGTGGGGAGATGGCTTGATTATGGTGAGGTGAAGTCAATGGATGCCATTCAACTGCTCAAGCCTAAAAACATTCTGACTTTTCATCCAGTCTCTTCAATCGTCAATAATTCTCGCAACAACTCTCCAAAGTGCCTACAGCCACTGGATCTTCAAAAACAAAAGGTATAACGTACAATGGCACTTTAGTCACTGTAGAAAATGTCATATGTCGTCAGTTATCTGACAAGTAGATGGGTTCAATTTTGAAATCTGATTCTTGCCCCTAGGATCCCAAGCCCACAGGCAGCAGTAAAATGATGACAAGCTGGCTGACGAGCAGAGCATCTTCAAAGAGGAAAGAGTCGGACACATGTGAGCGTGTAGGAGAAAGCAAGGCAGATATGCAGCTCAAGTCTGGAGGAGGAGGAGGAGGAGTCATGAAGCTTTGGCGTCAAGGAGAGAATAAGAAACCAAGAATCAACTAGGCTGTGACCTGGAACTGAAACTTCTGTACTATTAGAAGGAGCTTATTAGGCTTTATGGTATGAGGAAAGTGTACAATGTTATATTTCTTTATTTACCAGATTAGTGTTTTATAAAGTACAGCATTAAGGCCTTAGGATAGTATTAATAAATGTCAAACCAACACTGTATGCTTTATTCAAGATTTTTATTACCTTTATTATTTGAAACGCAGACATTTTTCAAAGACATTTGTTGATGCTATGCATTTTTCAATAATAAAGATGAATGCCAGTATTTCCCCCATACATTTCGTCTTTGAAAGTATGTATTCTATGTTGAAATCTGATGCATCTCAAAGTTTAAACATAATATATGGAGAGACAGTTAATGATATCTGTAAAAATAAAATGTCAAGCACTGAAATTGTTTGCCAACATGAGCAGGCAGTCAGATATGGAGATTGACAGCACAGCTTTTACTGTCCCCACATATGATTGAGAGATTTGCAAATACAAAGTCTTGCAATAACTGACAGTAAAAAGAAAACGGTAACAAGTTATGAATGACATTTATACTCACTCTATCCAAAACTGCTGGGTAGAATGACATGCTTTCTAGGTTTGGTTAATTTCCACACCAACCTTGTACCAACAATAATTCAAAAACCTAATTTCCCCAAGAGGAACAGCAAATGGTATTCGTTAGGGACAGCTGTAACATCAAGGAGCAGTTTTAGTTTAAAAGTATCCTCAACTTTAGCCACAACTGTTTATTGTTGCTCAGAAATGAGCTAATGAGATGTCTGAACAAGTCAGTCAGTAATTGTCGATAATGGCAATGTGCAAAAAAATGTATACACACCTGTCTGATGGACTCTTGGAACGCAGTTTTAAATTCTATGCCAATTAACGAGGTCAGCAGGCAGCACATCAATATAAACCACTCATGCACTTAAACACATTCTGATCCTTCACAACTGAGGAGTCCTGACTTCCTTTTTAAATATCTTCTGAATTTATTTCTTGGATGATGTACAGTGAGGCCATGTAACAAGTCTGTTGAGTGTGAGACAATTTTAAGCCACAACACAAATAGGTAAAATGGGAGAAGCAGTGTTTCCTCTATTCATGCAGCCATGGTAGGCCATGAGGGGAGAAAACTACCACTGAGAATTCTGATTTAAAAAGAACAAAAAAACCAAAAACATTAGTTTTCTAAACTTTACTCTAACATAAACAACTAGATAGATAATGTTTAGATTTACTACTTTTAGTATCCAAATAAAAGCAGTTAGAACCAAAAAATGGTTACGATAATGGCGATATACATGGAACTCGTACATATTAGCCCAAACCACCACTGCCATGAAAAATAAATAGGAAACACTAGGAAGTAATAAGCATCGTACAATTAAATGCCATAATGTTTCCTTCAGCTCTTCTTTGGGCTCGGAGACTTGTTTTTTATAGAAAATGTGTTTTGTGTAAATGAGGAGGTGGATGCAGCATGTCTGTAGTAGTATACTCAGAGAGATGCTGCTTGTATCTACAAAGGCCAGTGATAATGATGGGCATAGGGATAACAGTGGGTCATGAGAAGGGATATATAGACAAGGCAAGACAGGATAGTGAGGGCTTAGACGAGCCCCTATGGATCTTCAGAGTCCTCAACAGCTGCAGGTCTCCGCTGAAGGCTTGGCCCGCTCATTCCTGTCCAACTTTATTGGCTCAGGGAACTCGTTGTACAGCTCAACTTCTGTCTCCTAAAACAAGGCAACACAGTATAGAGGGCATTGAGAGACGGACAAGTATTAAAAATGTCGGTTATACACAAAGAATTCGGACTGAACTGCACACTCGTGTTTCTAGTCTCTTCTCACCTGCTTAAGAGCATTACGTGCAATAGTCTGGAAGGCTTGCTCTACATTGATTGCCTCCTTAGCACTGGTTTCAAAATATGGGATGTTGTTCTTGCTCTGACACCAAGCCTGTGCACGCTTGGTTGTGACCTGAAACGCAAAACAGTGGTGGTATAATATCACTTTCATTGCTTAGAAGTCTTAACATCAATGTCACAGATTTGTAACATCTAAAAATTTTAGCCAAAACTGTGTTCTTTATAGGAAAAACATTATGAAATTTGGCAAATCAAGTTTATTGGTATAGACCAGTATGACATACAATGTGTGTATGTGCTTTACAGCCCGACACATCAACAGATGACCCAGTCCAAGTCGAGGGCTCCAACAACAGTCATAGATATTCATAAATATGATCACATGGACCCACCTGTCTGTTCTCTAGGTCTATCTTGTTGCCCAGCACCACAAAAGGGAAATTCTCTGGGTCTCGAGGACTGGCCTGGATCAAGAACTCATCCCTCCAGCTGTCTAGGGTCTTGAAGGTGTTGGGTGCTGTCACGTCAAAGACCAGGACGCAACAGTCTGCTCCACGGTAGAACGCAACACCTAAGGACTGGAACCTCTCTTGGCCTGCCGTGTCCCAAATCTTAAAGACAGAAAGCATATAAATAAGCATCAAAGTCAAAGTCAATACATTTTTTTTGGGCTTCTTATAATCTGGAATCACTTACTCCCATTTTGACCTGACTGAGATAACCTGCTACTATTTACTAACTGACCCAACTGTGGGCATGGACAGTTTGACGTATTACATGTAGGTGTTATTACTGTTAAAACTGAGAATGCCTCTTGTCCGCTCATCGTGCCGGGGTTCTAATTTATGCCACACCTACTTGGAATGAAGCCATAGTTGCTGTTTGTTACAGCTGTATTTTTCCTGCTGCGTCAATTTCCAAATGTCTATTGCCTTATCTGATTTTCTGAACAGTTTGTTTCTAAAATTAGACATTCACCATGCATCCCTAAATCAATGATACGGATATTTGTATTCTATTACATTGATAATTGGATAAAATTCTTAATATCAAATAAATCTGAGAACACATAGTAAGAATGTTACTGATACCCAGTGGTTCACTGTCAGCTAGTTCTACTGTATTTTTTTTGTTTGATTACATTGTCAAAAAGTATCTGTGAAACATTCTTCTATGGCAAAACATTTACTCAGTACCTGCATTGTGACAAGTCTGTCATCCACCATGACTTCTTTTGTCAAGAAATCAGCACCTATTGTGGCTTTGTACTGGTTACTGAACTTCTTATTCACATACTGGTTCATCAGCGAGGTCTTCCCAACTCTATAAAAAAAATAAAAAATAAACAAAAATCACATGATAAAATTCAGAAGACATGATGGCCAGAAACCAAGAAAGAAAAGGGTCAGCATAATGAAATGATTGATAAAGCACAAAAAAATTCCTTGCTTGCTGTATCAAAGATGTATGGATCACATGACCAAGTTTATATTTTAAATTCCAAACCAGCAATTGGACTTCGCAAGGACAGGTAGTGACATCACTCACCCAGAGTCTCCAAGGATGATGACTTTGAGTAGTACTTTCTTCCTTGATGTCATTGTAGCACAGCTGGGGGTGGGAGAGTCTGCCACAAGGGAAAACACATTTGCTAATCTCAACCCAACACTAGAACTGATCAAACAAGATGCATATTATCTTGGCATGAAGTGATCAAAGGATGAAGTTATCAATTGATGTAGGTCTACAAATTTTACTGAATGCTTATGAGCCCACTGGCTCATTTTCAGATTGAAAACAATTTAAGTGGAACACAGTTACAGGAATTTAAGCTTCTGTAATATCATGTTATATTCTAGTTTAACAGACATCTGAGTCACATTTTCAGTATTGCACAAACAAGTAAAGCTAGATACAGCATATATCCCGTATGTGCGTGCTTAACAATATGCTATGGCAAACTATGTGGCTCTATATTTAGCAAACAATTCATCACACTAAGTATCATTACATACAGTATGCTGTTGATGAACCACTCAATGAGCCACTGTTGCATTCTCAAATTCCGCACTGCATACTGGAATGGAGTTAAATAAAATAAAATGAACGAAAACAAACATTCTGAGGTAGTAGTAACTTTTTATATGTTGAAAATTACTTGGGTAAAAAGAAAAGCATAAAATGTCACAATATTGTAGTGCACCACATTGACTTGCACTTCCCCTTTGAGAGCACTGAGTGTTAAGACAACCGTGTTGAGACAAATTGTAAAACTTTTGTCATCCTGTCAGTTGGAGAAATGAATTTGCAATTGAAACTTTGAATTTGTCTTGCATGCTGCCATTACATTTTACCTCGAGGCCACCCATTTTAAGTCAAAAGAGAATACCTCTTTTGATTCTCTTGTGATGGTTCAGAAGCACAGTTTACCTTTGTACTACATTCAAACTACACATTCACATCTGTGCCTGCTTGTGAAATTAGTAGTCATTTCTGAGCAGCTAAGTGCGCATTGTAATAATAAATCACCACAGTGATATGATGACCAAAGTCCACCTTGAGTTCTGACATGACTGACATTCTTATTGCCATCAGCTGAGATCTTGGCAGAAAACAACCCTAGCAAATCAGTCATAGTTTTCTACCACATTAGGTACTATTTAAAATAACAAGCTGAATTTCTATGTGAATAATAAGATACGGTTTAATTTGTCAGTGCTGTTATGAAGCAAGAGCTGCACAGAGCTCCCATAATCTGCACCCCATGACACTGTGTCAGGGACTGATCACATGGTTTAAAACACACGACAAACGGAACCATGACTTTGCAAGCATGATTAGCATAGCCAATACTGTAGCTGGATTCGCACATCTAAAAAGCATAAAACTAGTATCATGTCTGGCTGTAAATGCGTTACATTATAATATTGAAATACTGCAGCAAGAAATTCAATCTTAATATTAGCCTGACCACCATAAAGATACCAAGCACAATAGCAAATGGTTAAAATGCACAATAATCAAATATTGGGAAATGGTGAACCGCAGTTTGGCAAACTGTGGGTTTAGTGGATGCACGATTTTCAAAAATTAATCAATGACAAACACAACCCGTGCCCAATTACAATCACATCAGTGACACTTCTGAATTCAAGCTAACGTTCGGTTAGCTAAAAATGTATTGCTAAGAAATGATAGTTATGCGTCGACAGCTACATTTTCCACAAATAACGCGAGCGAAATCAATAAGTGAAGTCAGCAGAGACCAACCTGGCCGAGGATCCCGTGGTATAATAGATCAAAAGTGGACTTTTCCTCTGTCTTGGTCGTAAACCTTTGCTAACGCTAGACCTTGCTAACAGCTATGTTAAATGTCTGCCTTAAGAAAACAACGCGTTTATGGTGTCAGCAGCTAGCTATATATTCTGAGCTAGCTAGCCTAGCAGCTAACTGTTGCTATCAAAATCGGACGCTGCCACTGTCGATGTATGTCTGTTTCGTCTGAAACGGATGAGATTCGGCACAGTGCTGTGTGTTTCGCTTTGTCCTGTTGGCGATAGCCTTTCTTGTCAAGCTAACGTGCTAGCAGCAAGCCAAGCTCTGCTCACTTCCTCCAAAACAAGCTCCGTCGGTGGGGGAGACGTCAACACTGGCCACGCCTTGTTGCTGCTCAAGAACTGTAAAGTTAAAAAGTAGTGTAATTACTATGAATATTCATAACGAACAATGTTACACAAAGACAGTGACATAAATAGCAAGGAAATTTAACAGCATAGTGACCACACCATTATTTTCGTAAAACTTTTACTATTTGTCTCAATTTGTTCACTTGACCTAGTGTACAGATTGTGGAGTGATATGATCAATAATAATGGTCAATCAAATCTAAAGTCTCATTAAATTTTAAAATGGTAATTGGAAAAAAAAAACACTGATTTTGAACAGGGATAGATGCAGTATCATTTGGTTCAAAAACCAGTGTACCACTGTATTGCGGTAAACACTACTACTTTCACTGCAGGCAGCTTTTTAGACTCTGTAAATGTCAGGTGCACTGAAAGTTTCACATCACATGCATGAAAAAAAAGAGAGATACAAGAGATACCATTATCAGAAAGAAAATACTGAATGAACTCATTATAATGATCAGGAAAGAGTTGTACAAGTCTCTTTTTTTATAAATCAAAGAAAAGGGTGCATCAAAGTCTGTCTGTGTTTTACAGCCCCATAAACTGCCTTCAAAAGACTTTAATGAGATTATCTGTCTCTATTTTACTAATGAAAAATAATATGAGGAATAAAGTATTTGCAATTATTGCCCCTGTCTTCCTTCAAAAAGTTAAATACTGCGTGTAAGAAAGAACACTTTGCCGAAATGACGTATGGAAAAAATACTGTTTAAAGTATGTAAGTTGAATGTGTAAAGTAAAGAAACTATAATTGATATCAGTAAAAATTTGGAAGATTTTTCAATTTCGTTGTATTATCTATGTACTTGCTGTTTTTTTTTTAATCTTTTTTTAAAACTTTTTATCCAACCATTTAGAATCGACTTGCATGGTTATTTTTGAACATTTTTCGCACTTGCTCTTACCTCTATTCCGCGTCTGACATGCAACGTCATCGCCGTCTCTCAACCATGTGACCCCTCCGTCTTGCTATTTGCTTGTTTCCAATCCCGAGACAATCCTACCCAAGTCGTATCTGTAGTTCCCCCATAACACAAACACTGTGTGATGCCTCCCGCCTCTTACACTCGGTGTGTGAAGAACACAGAAACAAGCGCTCCTGACGTAACGCGGGAAACACTCGTGGGTTGGTACTGTTTTTCACCCTGGAGCCGCGGTGCTAACCCTCGGTTTTACTTTTATTGTCGCCGTTAGGGTCGACAAATGGCTCGAACTTGTTTGTTTTAGCTGTTTATTCCAGAATTTTTCGAGTGCAGATATATATCTTTGTATTTTTTTTATATGTGCTGTGCCTAGACCTCCGCGCTAAGCCCCGAGGATCTAAAAATTTGCCCCCTTCTCTGCTCCCCAACGACTCACCACTGGCACAAAGAAAGGAATCTAGCTAAGCAGCTAATTGACCATTAAACCGGTCTACCATAACAGATGGATGCGTTTCAGAAGGTGGAGAAGATAGGAGAGGGCACGTATGGAGTGGTGTACAAAGCCAAGAGCAAAGTCACCGGAGAAACCGTGGCCCTGAAAAAAATCAGATTGGACACGTATGTAAAGCTTTGTTTTTTCCAGCTAATGTTCATGTTGCTAACAGTGTTGATAACTGTACTCCATCCTTCGGATGGTCAGTTTGGAGCTTTATTGCTTTATCTATCTATAATCTCGTGATACAGTTTATCATGTCAAACGATGACATCGGAAAGCTAGTGCTAAGAGCACTAGAGCAAAAGTTCGGTTGAATAATCGAGTCTTTCATGTTGAGTCAATAAGTGAAGAACACGCCTAGCACGCGTCTCGTTTGTTTGCGCCAACAAAAAAGCTTTATTGTTTGAGGTCCATGACACAACAGCAGATATGGAGTGATGCAGGAGTTATCTGCAAAGTAAGCAGCATCTCAACACACAACAGATGTTCATTTACAGTCCATAAACTTTAAGTACAGCACCAAGACTTATAACCCATTGATTATTGTTTGCAATGCATGAAAAAAATCAGGCAATTTCTAGAGGAGCATTGAAACAGAATTAAAATTAAAAACTGAGCGAGCAGGTAAGATGTTTTCCAACTGTTTGCACATTATTTGTGTCGTGAAACCATATAAATTATGTTCACAATTAGAATCCTGCAATACAATAATTAGGCTAAGTTACTTGAATCTTGTTTATGTGTTTTCCAGTGAAACAGAGGGTGTACCAAGCACTGCCATCCGAGAGATCTCACTTCTCAAAGAGCTCAGTCACCCAAATATTGTCAAGTAAGTGCTTCATGTTACAATAATAGGATATTGCCATGAGATTAGATTCAGGAGCACATAGTCATATTGCATTATTCAATTTAGAATGTACTTTAACATTGAGTCTTTCTGCCTTGCAACATTTTTCAGATTGCGGGATGTCATCCATACAGAGAATAAGCTCTATCTGGTTTTTGAGTTTCTTCACCAAGACCTGAAGAAGTTCATGGACTCATCCTCTGTTACTGGCATCCCTCTGCCTCTGGTTAAGGTAAACGTAAATTTTTGACCCCGTGTCTTGTAAGCCGTTGTTGTGATGCGGTTGATAATGAATTGGAAATAAACTGTTTTGTCTGGAACCGTGTCTCTTTTTTGTAGAGTTACCTATTCCAGCTGCTGCAAGGTTTGGCCTTCTGTCATTCTCACCGAGTTCTTCATCGAGACCTGAAGCCCCAGAACCTCCTCATCAATGCTCAGGGTGAGATCAAGCTGGCTGACTTTGGCCTGGCGAGGGCCTTTGGGGTGCCTGTCCGTGCATACACACATGAGGTGAGTGTACAGCTGCCCAGTTTATACCTGCTATCAGGTTTCTTAGCTAGACTTTTTATTATAAGCAAACCAAATAGCAATAGGTATCATTGTCTGTTGTCTATGATTACATTTACAATGTAGTGAGTAAAACAATTATGCTCATAATTATTGTTTACTTTAAGTAAAATTGTTGTCTTGATAATATGATGAAAAAAAATCAATTATTTACTTTTAAATCTTGTTTAAATATGAAATATGCTTTCTCAATGACAGACTCACCTGTTTTTTAGGTGGTAACACTTTGGTACAGAGCACCAGAAATTCTTCTGGGCTGCAAATATTACTCCACAGCTGTAGACATCTGGAGTCTAGGCTGCATCTTTGCAGAAATGGTGAGTCACTCATGTTTATCTAACAGAAAAATGTCACCAGCTATGCTTTAATCAGAATACCACCATTTCAATTTTGACATATCTGGCAGAGAATTTCTTGATGGGAACAGTGGAAATACATTTTACAAAATGCACAAAAAGTTTGTACCCTTACATGAAGTAGATACATTTTTGTGTATAATGTATTGTCCCATATTTGGCTTTCAGGCATTTTTATGACAGGTGATATTATAATACTGCCCAAAGTGTGTTTCTGACAGCAGTTTTGAATATGAAATGTACTATTTTGATGCACTCTTGTCTTAAAGTACCATCAAGTAGCTGTGTTTCCATTGCCAGTATTGCACAAGGTTTTTTTAATTTAATGTTGGTTTATGCAACAAAAAAAAGATTACCATGCTAGTTTTAAGAGCTCACCACCAGTCTGACTTAACTGTCCCCTGTTCGCAGATCACCAGGAGGGCTTTATTCCCAGGAGACTCAGAGATAGATCAGCTCTTCCGAATCTTCCGCACCTTGGGCACTCCTGATGAGATTGTGTGGCCAGGAGTCACATCTATGCCTGACTACAAGCCGTCCTTCCCCAAGTGGGCCCAGCAGGATTTATCCAAAGTGGTGCCTACTCTTGATGAGGATGGGAGAGAACTGCTTGCAGTAAGAGTTGTTGGTTCATCCTACTTTCAGCTCAGTCATTAACATAAATTTTAATTTGGTTTTGATTTGATACCTGTTTACCATTTGAATTCTAATGAGACTGATCAGATTTAAAGTTGACTGAAGCATAAAAATATATGAAAAACATTTCAATGACTAACTTCATGTATGTTGTTTTTGTCCCTGCAGGAAATGCTTGTTTATGATCCAAACAAAAGGATATCTGCCAAAAATGCCCTTGTACACAGATTTTTCCGTGATGTCACCATGCCATTTCCCCATCTGCGACTTTGATTCTTCCAAGCTATCAGGCCGACAGTATCAAGAAGGACTCCCTCACTCTTCCTTCAGTGCCATGATTGGAGCAGAACGACGGTGGAACATATTGGATTCTTTAGTGGGTAATCGACAGCAGCCACTAAACCAGCTTTCTAGAAGTTAGATGTTGAGATTGTTATTTTTGCCCTGATGTTACAATAGTTCTGAATATATGACTGGAATTCAGTATCTTTATATTGCATATTTTGGGCAACTGTGACATTTTAGCATTCATTTTGTTTGTATTTATCCTCTGACACAAGTGCAGCTGTGGCAGACCAATCCATTCAAAGAGAACATTCTCAACTTGGGTTTAGAATTTTCAGATGGCTAGTTAAATGCAAATAGGATTGCAGAGGTTTATGGGACAGTGCAAATAAAGGCAATTATCGTAGCAGGAGATGTTGCTCTTCAGTATAACACAGTGCAGCAAATAATTGAAAGAGTTTTCGATGTCACCATAAGAAAAGTGGGAACCAGCCCATTTAAGATGAAAGACTATGCTAACACCACATTGTTCCTCCTGGTTGGTGTTTTTTTCGTACAGAACAACTAGTCAGAACTGATGAAAAAGAATCCTTGTATTAAGTTCTCTTAACAGATTGTTCAGCAGATTTCAATTCACTATGACTCTGCTTATACATATACAGTATGTGTGATATAGACCGTTTTCTGTTGTAATTTTACTAAAAATAGATTTTATTCAAAGTTGAAGAAACGTTTTTATAATTATTGTTTATTTACAATTTGAATAAATAAACTTGTTTAAATAACAGGTCGTGTTTGTCTGCCTGATCATCTATTATTGTGTCTTGGAGAGGATTGGTGTATTTACTTCTGATTCATTTTATCGGTCAGCAGAGGGAGCCAGTCTATGTTAATATGAGTGTTCATGAGCAATATTTTTTCCATTTCTGAAGAAAAAAAGCAATGTAAAAGAACTGTAAACTTTGTAGATCATATGATGTCAGTCATTTTTAAAGCGGATACATGCCTTTGTTCACTGGTTCCACTTTGGTCATTGCTTCACTTTTACTTTCACAATCATGAAAACATGATTTGTAAATGTATGTTATAAT
Source organism: Brotula barbata (assembly GCA_900303265.1). NCBI lineage: Eukaryota > Metazoa > Chordata > Actinopteri > Ophidiiformes > Ophidiidae > Brotula > Brotula barbata. The sequence goes on from OMNV01029485.1 coordinate 59,748, forward strand.
TTATTTTTTCCACCTACGAATGATAAAAACAAAATTCACATTTTCACTACTAAGTAGCACACCGTGTGCCGGAGGAGCCATTTTATTCTTTAAAGAAAAAATAATGAAAGGCTGGTTGAATTAGCAGCGCAGTTGAGTTTGTAGCTGTTAGGAAATACCTTTCCTCTTAACTCAGAGCAATTTTGTCCTTCCTTTCCACTCGGTTAGGTGAATTGTAACCAAGTTGCATGCTGGTGGGAGTACTTTTAGAAAGCTTGACTTTCCAATTCACCAAGACAAACCAACGTTACTGGTCCAGACCGCTCACAACCTTTAACCTGATAAGCCAGTACGGTTTAAATTGTATAAAGTCTGATTCTGCCATTTAAATTTACATTTTGACCCACATGAGTTTAGCTTGAATTGAATTCTATACCTTCATGTAATCAAGGTATAGAGGATTTTGCATGCTAATAATTTGTTCACATATGCCAATTTGCTTCCAGAATTTTTTTTATTGTCATTGGTTGACAGACACAAAACAACACTTTAATGTGAATTAAGCTGTTAAAATGGTTCAATGGTAACAATGCGTCTTAAACAATGGAATTCAAGGGACTAGATTCATATATATTAATATACATATAGCTATAGATCTTGATATCTAAAGACATGGCTGGGCATGTATACAACAGGTCTTGGCTGTTGCCCGAATACGACATGTTTTGTTGTTATATGTGTGATGTGGCTTGGGACAGATGTGAGATATGGTCCACAATATGAAGAATTTCACCTTGTAGCGTAAACATTTGGCCAACCAAAGATCTTTATTCTGCCAAAGGCTGTGTGCTATTTATGTGATTGTAAGCATAGCAAATTAGAGCTAACGAAGGGAAAGAGAGGCCACGTGGTTTGATTATGTGCAGCCCTATATCACAAGCCTTTGGTTAGCTGCAGAGTTTCATTTCTGCAAATATTGAGACTTTGATGAGAAATGAATTTCTTTGTGGAGTGGTTGGAACACTGATTATTCAGCTCAAATCTCCAGTTTCTTTTTCATGTCAAGCTTGTAAAGGATCTGGTAGCCATCATCCCATGCGTACAGCAGCTGTTCCTGGGGGTTGTACTTCAGACCGGAATGAGTTCCATAGCGTTTTGGAAAGTAAACCAATGGTGCTTCTTCATTGGTCACCATGTCGTTGACGTCAAATACACACTGGACACGTGAGCGGCCCGGCTGCTTTGTGTTGTAAACTACATACAGCGTGCCACAGATGACAAAGGCAGCCTCTGCGTTCTCTCTTGGACAATTTGTGTCCCACGTCTGCTCAATGTCCAGGGTGTTCACGTCCATCTTGGCCAGAGAGATGTGCCTATCATTCTGACGGGTGGCATAAATTGCCCACAGGCCTTCTTCATCCACAGCCAAGTCCAATGGCGTCTCTGGGGATAGACCATACACAGGGATCTGGTCCTGAACTGGAAACACTGCACCGTCAGTGGTGGAGTTGTTCCTTGTGTCAAACTTGACCACCATCACCTCAGCGAGCTGTTGCACGTAGTACACGTGGCTGTTGTAGACCACGTGGCCCGTACCCCTCCAGGCTGACGGGAGCTTCAGCTGTCTGGCCAGGGATGTGCCCAGAGAGCGCGTCAGGTCCTGCACAGAGGCAAACTCGTGGATGGTGTCTTCATCTGTTCCGTTGAAGATGTAAATCTTCCCAGTGTTGCTGCTCGTGTCTTTGATCCACATGCCTTTTGGACCACCAACTCTCTTCAGGATTTTCATGGCTTTAATGCTGGAGATCATGTCTCTGCAGTCTGAAATTAGAAAGACAATCTGGTTTTAATGATTTAATTATGTTGTTGTTTTTTTAACTTGGCCCTAATCCTTTTCTGTATAGTGACAATAAGGATTTTGCACCTGTATTCTCACCTGAGAGTTTTTCGTACTTGGCCTTATTCTTCTCGTTCACCAGCGTCACCTGCTGCTCTATCAGCTTGTCGTCAACATCCACACATGGCTGCGCCCCGTTGTGGGTCTCCAGATAGTCTAGTTCACGCTCAACGCGGTCCACACGTGTCCCCACGCTGTCAAGATTCATGCGCAGGGCCTCCTTCTCTTTGTCCAGGTTCTCCAGCTGGGAAACCATCTGCTGCTTCAGCTCCCGCAGCTCGGAGGCATAGCGATTGGTCTGTTCATGCCACAGAGAGATGCGGTCCTGATGTCAAAGACAGTGAAAATTATTGTTTATATCTGTCCTTTGATACAAGCACAAGATGGAATTTTACAGGAAATCCAAACGCCTCTCCCACCTACGCAGAATCCACAATTCTATGTTCTATTCAGCTTCAAAGCACAGATTGGGACATAATGACCTAATGAGCAGGAAACTCATTCGCCAAACAACTCAAACAACCAGTTTCAGACCATATGTTGCAGACATCCGTCCTACTCTGGTGCCTTTTAGTAACACACTGAATCCCGTCAGCTGCAGTCTGCTGCTCTGCTCAACTTGACCTCTGACCTGACTATGGAAAGTGAAAAAAGAAACTCTGTACGCACGATCAGCACAGCATTACAACACGTGTGATCAATGAAAGATCGGAAACATCTTCAGGCATGATAGTTTTGAAATGATAGCTGATCATAATCATAAACATAATGTCGAATGCCAAGATAGATGTATTCTTTACCAGTGCAACTGTGTGCAAGGTCCTTGTCCAATGCTTGAATATTGCAAAGTAGTGATAGTTGGTACAGTCTTCTGTAAATTAACTGTTAAACGGATGAAGCACAGTTTGGCTAAATTACTTAAATGTACTACTGTTAAATATTTGCTTAAATATACAAGCTCACACTTGTTTGTTTACTTCAGTAAACTTTAAATACTGATATCTTATTTGTATTTTTACCATTATGGTTTGACTACTTTACTCTTTCCATCACTTTGCCTCATAACAAACTTTTTGAAAATATTCCATCATGTTATGTTTTACAAACTGCAGGTTTTGTGTACATTGTGTCACATTTGACATGAATGCATAATTGAACCATTCATATATTCTTAACTGAACTCCAAATTCTCAGATGATACTCTTTACTTTCAGCTGCATTTCCCAGTATTTTCCGTGAATTTGGCCACATCTGTGTTTGATTGCTGTGCCCACTGTCCTTGGAAAGTTTCCTGTCCAAGGGACTCTGGAGATCAGGGATCGGCAGAGAGGTAAAGAGAGTCTTACCTCAATAGCCAGCAGTCTTCGCTCCAAGTAGTCAATCAGTGCTTGGTGTTGAGCAGTTGCAAAGGAGGCCAGAGTAATTAAGGCGAGAAGTCCCCTCATTTTGTGTCAGCGCAGGCTCCTCAGCTCATCTAAATGTGGAGCAAAGTTAAGTGACTGTCTGGAGGAAGCAGCAGATTCCCAGAGGTGGGTTGGAATGTTTTACCAAGCGCATGGGGAGGAGCTGGAAACATCTGGTGTAGATGAACCATACAAAGAGACAGTCCTTCTCATTTCCACTGGAGCTTTAGCTGATTTGCACAGTCAAAACACAACAAAATATACACACGGACGTTTAATGATCATTCCTTTAAATCACAGGAAATTAATTTGGCACACAATCACGGAGAAGTGACAGAAAGAGGAAACGCAATGCGAGTTGAACTACTGGAGTCTCTCCTATAAGTGAAATACCACATGCAGGACCGCTTCAATATCCAGGGGAGACCACCGGTGTTGGATTGTGATATGGATGAAAAGCAAGGCACATTCTAAAATCTCCAACAAATATTCCTACGTACCGTTAACACTTTAATGGTATATAATAATAAGAATGATGCTTCGGTGTTTTGCTCGCAAGAGGTGAAAAATCCTACACAGGAATCCAGCAATCTATTTATTGTTTTGGACTATGATCCGTTTGTTTAGAGCTTCAGATTATATTTTGTTACTTTGATGATTGGTATAATGCCACGAAATGCGAGAACTCATGCCTGTAGCAAAAGTGGACAAGGTAATATTTTGTTTAAAAATTTTAATAATCATAATTAGATGTGAAAGTTAGACGATATTATCAGATTATCATCCCAGCAGTCCTTTCCAGCTCTTCCCCTACACTGGGAGAGCAATAATAGTGAATTGATTGCATTTATCTGACTAAAAACAACGCATTGCAACTAAGTTGTTTTTATTAAGTGAATTATGGGGAAAGTTTAATGTGGAAAGCATTAAAGAGCAGCGAACTGTGGCTTGTTTAGGAACACATTTATTAAAGTTTGAAATCCAGGAAGAACAATAACAGGTTTGTTCCTGTTTTTCCAGTAAGGTCTGAGACTGCACAGTAACCCACTGTTCATGCAGTGGGAGAAATGGACAAATTTAACCCACTTTAAGAATCACACTTTATTCTACCATAACAGTATGTCCAACACAGGACATTAAAAGGACACAACTTAAAAGAGTTTGCTAAAAGCACATGGCCGTTTATGTTGTTCTGAAAATGACGAATGAAAGCTTTAAGTATGGAAATGCTGTTTACATTTTGTACACTATCGTACTTTTCTGTTGAATTTGCAGTCTTTTATTTTTTGCTCCCTGCTGCATTGTGAACTCCAAAATGTGGAAATAATACCACGCTACACACAGTGGTAAATTTATTTTGCAAATCAAAACAGTGTTACATCCATCTCAGGCACGCATCATAGAACCACTTTGCATTTTCTCTGTTTTCTATATCAGTTTGATTTGCTCATCGGTCATGAGCACCATCATCACGCATACACTTTGTTGTTTTTTTTCAATAATGGTGGTAATGGCATTCATTACACCAGGAAATGTGCAACGTAGCGCTTCACTTTACTCTGAGACTATATCATGACAAAGTAGGGGAAGTGTTTTTTTAATGAGTGTAATCAATTTCGTGATTGCAATTCCATGATACACGCCATGTTGGAAGCATTTGATCATATGTAAAGCTGTGAAATTTCAAGTAAATTTGATTTGTATGGATCTTTATATTGAGTAACTTGAAAATGGGGTAAACATAAGCATAATTGATTAGGATTTTATTCAATAAAAGTTGAAAATGTTATGTTTTAATGTAAAAAATGCGTTGAAGTTGTATTTTCTGGGTTCCAAGGTTTTCCAATATGTTTTTTTTAAAGGAGGCCTATGAAAACATATTGCATGCATCTCATCTGACACAGAGAGCTGCAAGCAGCAAGACGTGTGTGTGTGTGTGTGTGTGTGTGTGTTTGCCATCGTCACTTCCACACAGCTCTATTGATAATCTTGTTTATTAGCCTTATCGCTGCAGTGTGTGTTATGTAAAATGTGTCTTTGGGTGAATCCTAATCATTTCCAGCTTTCCTTCCTCCAACAATACTCTGTTGTACTGTTGCAAATTAGCTGTTGGCAGTGAGTGTTCAGACTGTCTCATTTCCACACACAGCAGTCTGATTACCCCATCAGTGCCTCTGCTTTTGTCAACAGTCATCTGAAGCGCCATTGTACTCTGTTATTTATATTATGGCTTGCCCAGTTCATGGTAGTGGTGGTTGTGGTGGTGGGAGGGGGCACCCATCTAAGCACCATGATTGTTCCTGTTTTGTTCATATGGGTAAGGCTGTGCTAATTTGAATAAGACTCAATCTTTGTTGGTGTATTTGCCTGCAGGGTTTTGTAAGGTACCCAGTGATTGGGCCAAACGATGTGAATGGTCCTGAACATGCAAACACAGGCAAATGATTTAGGGATGTGAGTTGAAGGCCTTTTGTTATCGGCTCGAAAATCAGATGCTGCAAGATTATATACACTCACAGGTACCTCAACCAGACAAGATTGTCGGGTATGTTCTGCTCTGTAAATTCTGTAAAATGTAATTTAATATATTCACATTTTGATAGGATTTTATTTTATATTTTGCATTTGCAGTAAATGTAACAAGAGAAAGGATTTGATGATCATTAAAAGAAAATAACATATTATGCTACTGTGTTTCTTGCTATAAATGATTGTACTACTTGAAACTTTTGTTTCGCAGCACTGTTTTCATGACAATTTGTAATTTTCCAGGACAACAAAACCAAATATCAGTGTCTAGCACGACCTGAAGTATCTGAGCAAAATGGAGCACACATTCAGAGCAGTAACTCACAGCCCGGGGATTATAATCTGGAGAGTTGAGGTAAATTACACTGATACTGAATGATAATTTTGTGGAAAACAAACAGGACTTGCTTGGTGCTTTCATCAAGACTTTTGGAGATAAAAATGAGATTGAGAAAAGGTTTAATCTATACTGTATGAGTTTTGTGGAAGTAAAACTAAAGAGGTGCTTTTTCTTCATCTGCAAAAATAGAAAATGGAGCTGGTACAAGTCCCAGAGAAATCCTATGGAAATTTTTATGAGGGTGACTGCTACATACTTCTGTCTGTAAGTTTGGAAAGCCCACAGATGAATCATTGTGGTCTGAGTTCTAGAGCTACTGGTCTGTTCACTGTCAGCTTCTTGCCCATTTCCTCTTGTGCTTTATTTCAATATTGCCATTAAGTTTGTGCTACTTGTTGATTATTGATCAAATGTCGTTTTTTTTGTGAATTGTCTGCGCTTGCTTTTCCACTTCAGACACAGAAAGTGGGCAGCTCCGTGAGTTATGACATCCATTACTGGATCGGCTCCCAGGCTTCTCAGGATGAACAGGGTGCAGCTGCCATTTACACCACACAGCTTGATGACTTCTTGGGTTCCACCCCGGTCCAGCACCGCGAGGTTCAAAGCCACGAGTCTGACACCTTCAGGGGCCACTTCAAACAAGGAATAATGTGCGTTAATGTAAAAATATGGATTTTGGATATTGGATATGGTAGAACGAGTGCATTGTGGCAATGTGTGTGATCTTTAATGTGGGTGTGTGTGGCTTAGCTATAAGAAAGGTGGCATTGCATCTGGCATGAGACATACAGAGACCAACTCCTATGACATCAAGAGACTACTTCATGTAAAAGGAAAGAAACGAGTGACAGCCGTGGAGGTGAGCTGTGCAGCAAAGTAACACCAACGCTGGCAGCAGGCTGTGTATAAAGGGTGTGTCGTCTTTTCTACCTGTTACAGGTGGACCTGAGCTGGGAGAGCTTCAACGTTGGAGATGTGTTTTTATTGGACATTGGCAAGACCATTGTCCAGTGGAATGGACCAGAGTGTAACAGACAAGAGAGGCTCAAAGTAAGACTTATACTTTGCTGAAAATTTGTGAAAACATATCTGTGACGTCTTAGCTAAGATTAAAAATATTAAACTCTCATTTCTTCACTTGCATGTCCAATAAAGAATTTATACTATGGGTTGACAAAAAGTTAGCGCCAAAGGACTCGCTCAATAGTTCAGCACTCAAGACATCTGAACCTTTTAAAAATGAATGGCCGTACTCATTTATAGACCTTACTATCTACCTGTATTTATAATATTTTGGGGATTTATTTAAACCACCGTTCATGAGGTGTAGTTACAGTTTTTAGCTTATCTACGGAACAGTGTCATATTTCCTGTAATAATATACCAGCTACTTACAAAGGCCATATAATAAGAGACAAGAGTTCTATTTGGTCAACTTCAATAAACTGCCTTGTCATTAAGTTCATTAAGTTAGTTAAGTTGTCATTTAGAAAATATAGCATAGCAATCCTTGCTTTTCAAGCTGGGGTATTTTTAACTTCTCGATGCCCTGCTTCTTGATATATTTGGACTCTTTGGAAACAGACAGTGAGCTTCTGACAGCATGAAAGAGAAATTAAAAAGCAAAATAAAGTCAAAGGCAAAGCCAAACCAGTACATCACTCAGTATATTCAAATGCAAGTAAAATCTACTTTGATTAATGTTTTAGTGTCAGTCTAGATTTCTCTGCGGTGTGTTTTTTTTCATGTTTTACACCTGTGATGGCAGGGCATGCTGCTGGCTAAAGATATCCGAGACAGAGAGCGAGGGGGCCGGGCAGCGGTTTCTGTGATTGAAGGTGATGACGAAGGCAGCTCTCCTCAGCTCATGGAAATCCTGACTGAGGCTCTTGGAGAAAGATCAGCTGAGCTGGGGAGCGGGGCTCCTGATGAAACTGCTGACCAGGAACAGAGTGCAGAACTCACACTTTACCAGTGAGCTACGGCCTGCTGACTATCAACCAGCTGTTTTCATGCACAGTGATGAGGCATGCACGTTGATGTTGGATGTGTTTGTTTGTTTGTTCCTTCGTCTCAGTGTGTCAGATGCTGATGGACAGATGAAGGTCACAGAAGTCGGTACAAAGCCACTGGCACAGGATCTCCTCAACCATGAAGTGAGTTTGTTTCATGATCTGGATCATAGCTGCTTTGAGGTGTTTCTCACCCAACATAATAACAACAAAGCAACATCCACACTTGACAGTGACACACGCTGATATGACTTTCTTCCTAATGCTGGAGTAATTATCTCTACAGGACTGCTACATTGTAGACCAGGGTGGAGTGAAGATCTTTGTGTGGAAGGGGAAGAAAGCAAATAAAGATGAACGACAGGCCGCCATGTCCAGAGCGATGGTGAGTGAACTTTTGTAATTCACTCTAGCTTGTTGCTGTTTTCCGTCTCCACTTATCATCTTCATATTTTGACTGCCTGCCTGTCACAGGAGTTCATCAAAGTGAAAAACTATCCCATAACCACCAACGTGGAGACGGTGAATGACGGGGCAGAGTCGGCTCTCTTCAAGCAGCTCTTCCAGAGTTGGACCGTGAAGGATCAGGCTCAGGGTCTGGGTCGAGTGCACACAAGGGGGAAAGTGGGTACGTGTGTGTTTGCAAGAGGGGAAAGTACCTCAAAAGGAGCTGAGACGTTGATTGATTTGTAATTACACTTTGCACTTTTTGGTTGTAGCTAATGTCACGCAGGAAAAATTTGATGCGTCCGAGATGCACGTGATGCCAGAGTTGGCTGCCCAGGAGAGGATGGTAGATGACGGCACAGGCCAAGTAGAGGTACAAGTCAGAATTTAAGATGGATCTGCACTGAAGCAAATCAGCTGCTCTAATTAATGAGTTTGGGGTCGATTCTCAATTTCAACACCTTGCTGTACTCAGGTTTGGAGGATTGAGGATCTGGAGCTCGTCCCTGTGGACCCCGAGCTGTACGGCTACTTCTACGGTGGAGACTGCTACCTTGTCCTCTACACTTACAACAGCAATGACTACCTGCTGTACATATGGCAGGTGAGGATGTGATTTTACACCCAGTGACTCTCATTTCCCTTTGATTTTTCCAATTAAAAGTCTACCATATGATTAAATTGTTTTAGGGACAACATGCAACACAGGATGAGCTGGCAGCTTCAGCTCTTCAGGCTGTGGAGTTGGACCAGAAATATGATGGCAAGCCTGTACAAGTGAGACTAACCATGGGCAAAGAAACAAGACACTTTTTGGCGATTTTCAAGGGGAAAATGGTCATCTTTGAGGTATGATTGTTGAGGATTTATGGACATTTCAAAATGAAACATTCAGATTTATAGGTTTTTCTTCCCTTTCTTTACTGTTAGGGGGGAACATCAAGGAAAGGGAATACTGAACCAGAGCCAACAGTAAGGCTGTTCCAGGTCCGCGGGTCCGACCCGTCCAATACTAAAGCCATTGAGGTTCCAGCCTTGGCAGCCTCTCTCAACTCCAATGATGTTTTTCTGCTTAAGAGTGAATTAGCGATTCATCTGTGGTGTGGGAAGGTAGGGGAGATCTATCTATCTATCTATCTATCTATCTATCTATCTATCTATCTATCTATCTATCTATCTATCTATCTGTCTGTCTGTCTGTCTGTCTGTCTGTCTGTCTGTCTGTCTGTCTGTCTGTCTGTCCGTCCGTCCGTCCGTCCGTCCGTCTATCTATCTATCTATCTATCTATCTATCTATCTATCTATCTATCTATCCAGGGATCAAGTGGAGATGAGAGGGCCATGGCAAAGGAAATCAGCTCTGTGATTGGCCAGAAGTCACAGAGCCGCTCTGAGGAGATTGTGGCAGAGGGCCAGGAGCCAAATGAATTCTGGGAGTTGCTTGGAGGAAAAACTCCCTATGCAAATGACAAAAGGTAATGGCGAAACGCGTCGTATTAACCTCTGAAACGCTGGACTACAGTTGCCTTATCTTCACAAAGTCAAACCAATGTTTGTTGCTATGGTATGTAGTGTTTAAGAGGCACTTATACTACTACAGCTGCTGCTACTACTAAAAATAAATAAAAAGAATAACAATAAGACCCTGTAATGCCTCAGTTGTATGGCTTTTAAATGTTCTGGTGTGTGTATGTTTGTCCAAAGACTACAGCAGATTGTTCCAGATCACCCGCCACGCCTCTTTGAGTGCTCAAATAAGACCGGCCGCTTCATTGTGACAGAGGTGACCCAGTTCACACAAGATGACCTTAGTGAGGATGATGTCATGCTGCTGGACACATGGGACCAGGTGACCACACATCACAAATACCCCCACCACCAACCCCTTGCCCCGCTTCATGTCCATTCACCTACTCACTTACTAATTCTTACTAATACGGCCATCTTATATACCCTGGCTGGTCTTAGGTCTTCCTCTGGATCGGTAATGATGCTAATGAGGAAGAGAAGAAAGAATCGGTGTCCACTTGTCAGCAGTACCTGCAAACCCATCCAGGAAGCAGAGATCCAGATACCCCCATCATTCTAATCAAACAAGGTTTTGAACCGCTCACCTTCACTGGCTGGTTTGCTGCCTGGGATGCCTCCAAATGGAGTGTGAGTGAACTGCACCCTTCTTCACGTCTGTGGGCAGAGCCAGTCATAAAGAAGATAACTCTTTTGAAAAGACATACTGAGGATTTTTGTCTTCTTTCAGGGAGGGAAGACATATGAAGAGCTGAAGAAGGAGCTGGGAGACGTAACATCAGCAGTTACTGTAACAAATGTATGTTCAGTACCGTTCATATCTTTAACTTTTCAACCAACAAAGATACGTAGTTAAATTATGACCACTGCAACATAGAACAGCCTCTATATTAATGTGACCTTTTTCATGAAAGGGTTTGTTACTTGTGAGAATTTTACTATTTTTACTTATTTTTACTAATCCCTAATATACTGTATATTGGAGAATAACAGAGGGAATAACAGAGGTCAAAAAGTTTTTCTTTTGAACCTGTGACCTTCTTAGATGTTTATAGGGACACTTGAGTGCCGTAACAGTAAATACTTCCTTATTTGTCATATTTACGAGTCTTCACCTTTCTTTTCTTCCATTTGTAGGAGCAGGCCTCTGGGGACACACAGTTTTTTCCACCTGAGGCTTTGATCAATAAGCTTGCTGGTGATCTGCCTGAAGGTGTCAATCCAAAACAGAAGGAGGTAAACACTCTGTGTGTATGTGTGTCTGACAGAGAGGGGAGACATGTTGTAAATGTAAATGTTAAAAGTGTCAAAAGCTTGGGATACATGATGACAGACAGAAACAGAGTATGTATGCATGGGATGAAGGAGAAAAAAATAAGAGATTTTATATATTAACAATAAAATAAAATATCTAAAAAGTTGAAGGTATTTTGACTTAATTTGGCTGATTGGACCACTCAAGACAGGTGGCGTGGGTGTGTTCAGACCGTGCTTGATTGACATTTGCCTCACTCTTAATGGGTTTGTTTTGTCTTTTAAGCAAGGACACGTACTTCTTTAACCCTTAAACTCTGAGGCAACCTACAATGAGTCCATCTTCATCAAGTTTTTTTTTCAATTCTAATGAAAACCTTAAAGCTTCAAGGGCACCAAATATATCACATATCCAGAAAGCAGAGTAATGAAGTCAAAAGACAAAACTCTAAATAACCTCACTCTGAATAATTGTTTTAATAATGCCGTGCTGCTATTGTCTCAGTAGTCGATGTAGTAAATGTAGAATCTGTCTCGCTAAATTTCATGTCCTGCATTTCAGCAATACCTGTCTGACTCAGACTTCAGCGACATATTCGGCATCACCAAAGACGAGTTTGCAACCATGCCACAATGGAAACAGCTGACTTTGAAGAAAGAAAAGGGCCTGTTTTGATATGGCCTTTTTTCTGTCACCTTCTATAAGGACTACTCCTTTATATATTGATTTACCAATTAGTAAATAGGCTCAGATACTAGTTAGCCCTTAGAGGATTCATACTGTTGAAAAGTAGGAAAATGAGTCATTTCTAATATATTAAGTGATTGAGTCTTTTTCAAACATTATTCCATTACTTTCAAAACAATGTAAATCAACTCCTGAAGGAATGTATTGATGATTGATATGTGGTCCTGTGAAGCCTTTGAGACATTCTATGTGACATTGGGTTCTACAAATAAACTTGATACTGTATTTATCCATTATTAATAAATCACAATATTTAACTCTCTTAAGACTCGTTATATTTGTTGGGACTATCAGAATGATATAAATTGATTTGCTGCAGTATATCACTCTGACACTTGACATGCCTTGGTTTTGATGTGTGCCGGTAAATAACGTTTCTAGTGGCACAGAGGTGGATGCTGTGATTTGCCTTCAATCAGATATTACTGGTACAAACGTCCCTCAGTGGAAATAAATCATTTTAAGCTGAACTGTGATATATGTGGTCTCCATCCAAAATTAACAACCACTAAAATGTTCCATCTGGTATCGGTCTGTCGCCTTCCTGGCACTAAAATATTTGAACAGCTGTTAAAATAGACACTGAAAACATGTAGGTCATAATCTTTTTTTGTTTTTACAGAATAATCAGACAGAAGCAGAGGTAGTCAGAAACTCACACATTTACTGACCATCAAATTAAGTAATAGAGTAATACATAATACTAAACACTGTAACATAAAAAGAAAACAGGGGAGAAAAAATTATCCAGCAGCATGAGATCCAGCAATAGATTCAAACTGGAATGAGTTTAGATGAACAGCACATATTTAAGCAAACAAAACAAATTGGTTGTACAAGACAAATGAGAATGTGTACAGAGTATACAATGTTGCTTGAATATACAATTTGCAGCTAAGACAATTTATCATGAATATTGTCAAATCCCTTAAAAGATATGTAACATGCAGAGTCCTGTGCCAAATTTTTCTCAACCCTAAGATCATTCCGACATACAAGGAAATCAAATAAAACCATCAATACCTAACCACATTTAAAATCCCTTTAAAACACAATTTCTATCCTAAGCAGCTTAGTCCCAAGTACTACTTAACTTATGCATAAAAAGTAGTGTGTGCAACTGTACAACTAATAAATCACACCATTCAATGCATGTGCTTTTCGTACATGAATATATATTCTTAGGCACTCGAGCAGAAACGAGGTGAAATGGTCAAATCTTGCCTCAAGCATATAAAATGAGTTGTAACTCTGTAAAGAATACAAATAAAATGGAATTGGTGATGGCTGAATACAAAGTGTGTACAGTGGTAGATGTCCGTAGAGACTCATCAGTATGTCCCACTGCACATGTGCAAACATACACATGCAGAGGTGGAAAAGAGAAACTCACACCGCATGGTTTATATAAAGGGAATGTTGTTTGGAATTTCACAAGTTAATCCAAAATACAAGAACATTAAAAAGTGCTAATGCGGCCAAACCGATTTCCCCAAATTGCAAAAAAAGACACAAAAAGTAATAGGAGCTTTTGAGATATCTTTTTAAATGGCCTTGTGATGAATAAGAGAGCAAATCACTCCTTACATGTCTTCAATGACCAGCATCTGATTTTAGCTGTCGGAGTTCATTCTCCAAGTTGACAGCACAACCTTAAAGCTACAGCGAAACAACAGCACGACTGACAACGTGAAAGCTCACAGTGATGACTACTAACTTCAAACCATTTCATTTTACAGGTAACAATTGTAGTCATTTCATTTTGGCTGTAAGAACCTTGACTCTAGTGGTCTAATTTCTTGCCATTCAGTGTAATGCATAATTCTGAGGTGATACCACAAGGAGGCGCCAGAGTCACCTACCAAATACTCAGAGCTATCAGTAATTTGTATACAGGTAAAATCCTGACAGCTCTGGACATGCAACTCTGGACAACAACTTTAAACATATTACAAGTGATGTAAAAAGAGGAAAGAAGGCCCAAACTCTCTCATATTGTAAAAAAATGATTGGAAACATCAAGTAATCGTTACAAACCACTAGCATCCTGAGAATTTCTTTGTTAGAAATTGAAGAGTAAGTTTTACTTCCACATTATGACTATTCTGAGTGATATTGCTTGCCCGAGTGTTTTGTAAGCTTGAAAACGACAGAAGTAAATACAATACATGTCAAAGGGCTGTCAAATTTCACTTAATTGATCCATCACTACCTGGAAACTTTTGCCCAGTGATAGTAAACCAGATAAACTTAAGAAAGAATGCAATTGTCGGGGTTTCTGGGCTCTTGGCTCTGATTGTCTTCATGCTGCCCGTTAGCTGGATTTTCCTCTTGATCCACGGAATCATCTGGCAGCTCCAAAGTGTCTGCATCACCGGGAAAGATCTTGTCCAGCTCTGGAGTGTCAGCAGCTGCATCCTCATAGGCACTTACACTGTCTGAGTCATTGCTCCTGTCCGGAGATGGATCTCGTCCATCATGGCTGTCATAAGGCCTCCTGAGGATCCCGTCTTCTGAAACTGAGCTGTCCAGTGCAAGAGAGGGCATGTGGCTAACAACATTGCTGACCATCTTCTGTAGCTTCTTCAGGGGGCTTCCTTCATCGTCTGTCCCTTTACTCTGTCCCACCTCCTCAGAGACTGGCAGCCCTCTGCTGTTGCCTTCACTGCTGTGTGCTTCAGACAGGGAGGAGTCTTTTTCTTTCCCATGTGCTGCTTCAGTGCATTGATTTGAATCACTTTTCATTCGGTTCACTTGCCCAGTCATCTCATCCTGTTTTGCATGCTCTCCAAAATGGGTTGGAACACAGGGTAGGTGGATCCTCCCCTGTAAATAACAACATACATTTTTCCCATTTAATGTCTTTTAAACGAATTGTCTTTTGTTTGGTATGCATGAATACACGTCAAGGGCCTCATTCATTAATACGTTTGTATTTTTTTTGCATACCCGACAGTCCATTGAATGACTCCCTGATCTTAAACTGAGTGTGTGTTCTAGCCAATTGGTGACCAGCATAAGGAAACGCCCAAAAACTCATAAAACTCCACAGCAAATATTAGGACTATGTGCAAAATATTGAACTGAAAGAAGCAGGTGCTTGCACTACAGAGCCTTTGAAGGGACATGTACAAAAAATAATCTACTCCTCTGAAAAAAAATCATTCAAACAATTCTTTTTACATGAAAACTAAAAAAGCATTTCTATCCTTTCGACACGCACTTCCATTTGGTCAAGATTGCATCAATTTTGACTTGCAACAGCACTGACACACAACACAAGAGAACTTCCACTTACCAATACACTAAGTGAAACATAAGAGCACTAAGCCACAACATTAGTTTAGCAATGCAACATATTGATTCAGTTCCTTTGCTGTCTTTGCAGCGATCGTTGGCCTCAGCTCATGCATATCAATGTGTGTACCAACCAGCCCTGTTCAGCTGGTTTGCTCACTGACATTATGGCCTATATCACAAACACCCATTTCTTCATTTTTCTATCTATCATTATCATTCTTATTGTAGATATGTCCATGTTAAGACCAGCTATAAATGTGGAAAATGGAAATGTATCACTTTTTTAAGGATTAGTCAAAAGTCTGGGGAACAGAAATACTTTTTTTGTCTCTACATCAAAAATCTTTTTTTCATGCAGGAATGAAATTTCACAGAATATTTTTTTCAAGCGACATAAATTTTTTTGCGTGAAAACAATTTTAATCCGGTCCCTCTTAAAACAATTAGAACTTAGCAAGCATTTTCTATCAAACTAATTACACAGTCTTCTACTGTGTTTTCATAACATTGTTTTCCTTCATGTGAATCTAAAACTTTAACAAGTCGACATTAAAATAGATATTATAGATACTATGTATTAATTAATAGGATTCCAACATTCAAATAAAATCAAATGGTTGAGATATATTCAAAATCCAATTAAAAAATCGTGCGTAATTAAATCAACTGTTACACAATTTCCAGTCACTGTGCATACACGTGAAAACACACACCTGTCAGATTCATTATGCTTCAGCTAAAACCAGCCTAACTCACCTCTCCCTAACAAACTGTTATACAACAGCTGGCAGGCATTAACAAGCCATTAGTCAGTCTTTCTACACAAACCAAGGAGGGTCTGTAATGTTATGTAATGTTCTCCTTTCAGTTGCTCCTTACCTCCTTTAATGTCTCCACTTCTTGCATCAAAGAGAAGACCACGGTCTCTAATTTCCTCTTGGCCTCATGCTCCCGCTTCAACTCCTACAAATGCAGAGAAACATGGACGCCATTAGAGAACAAGGCAGAACGTGGCAGATACAACTCTAGTTAAAAAAATTGAAAAAAAAAACACATTAGAAAGAAAGAAAGAAAGAAAGACAGAGAGGAGGAATGCCTTGATGTCGTTAATGATGAGAGGTATTGGGGCAATGACGTACCAAATTGGCCTCTTCAGCTTGCCTTTGGGCTTCAGCCAGCAGCTCCTCGACTCCGACCAGTGTGTCCTGTAAGATGTCCACCTGGAACTGCAGAGTCTCTCGCTCAATCTCCAACCCTCGGAGCTCCTGCACCACCTCATCATAGCTTGCCTGCAGTTCCAGCTACACCATGAACAGTTAACAAGCCAGTCAGAAAGTGGGCAAGCACTCAGAAAGCTCTCAAGAGGGATTCATTGGTGGGTGGCTTTGTACACCTAAAACAATCCTTCTGTATGTTCAGAATTACTTACCACTGCAGTAACCTCAGTAGACTTGAGTTATATGATGACATTTAGTCAAGATTTGGGTAATCTTTTACATGATATGATAAGGAGAGATAAACACTAAGCTAACAGTGTACAGTGACTCTGTTATGGACTCTGGCCAGATTATTTAGTTTTTGCCAACACAAAACATCAGCAGTCCTGAGGTCATTAAACAGCCTTCAAATGTTGCTGTGGCACTTTGATATCAGCCAGAAGGCAAACAGCAGTAAAGTAAACAAAAGTAATTCTGACATTACATTTTTTGTATATATCTGAACAGGTCAAGATCTTCAACTGTACCAATACTTAAAAGAGTAGTAAAATAAAATGAATGAATTAAAACAGTAAAAATTAGTCACCATGTCTGGAAGTCCCATACAAGGGTCCTGGTCAGACTGCTGAAAGTAACAAAATGAGAGTAATTAGCAGATCTGTGATACATACAAGACCTAACTATTCCAGCTGTCTATTTTAGCACACACACAAATGTACAGGTGAACAATTATGAGCATAATACAACAATATAGTACAACAAAAACATTTTGGGCTACTTTCCTTGGTACTGTGATTGTTTTAAGACTTTACTAACCAAATCTGAGGAATAACTGTTAAAACAGTAGCTTGTGTATTGGCATTCTTACACTAAAATGTAGTTCCGGTCAGGGTCTTTGACCACCTGCGCGCAAGGATAAACCGCAGGTTACCTAAGTAGCTCTGCGTCATGCTACATCACGGGTGAAACTGATGTCACCGAGGGTAAGAATCATTACAAACGTTGTAAATGACGCTTTTATAATATTTCTTGCTGTTTGTGTAAAATAAAGATGATATAAGAGCAAAAATGTAAAAGTAAGCCCGGGTATTGAACCTAAACTTGGCGGAGGAAACTTTCTTTGCCTACGCTTCGTCCATAATCTTCGCCGAGTATTTTGACGCGTCGTGTCGTTTTAATGTCTTCTCATTGTACATTTATGTTTTTCTCCTACCTGGCTGTCACTCCCCCTCTTCAGGGTGCCTGCTCTGCTGTCGCTCCGTGTCAGACGCCTGGATGAACTCTCGGTCTGATTAACAAGACAGAAGTCAATCATGAACAGAATGTACACACCGACAAAACGGAAACACAACAAGCTAATGAGGAAGTCAACAATAGGCCTACTCAAGTAAGTCACATCAAGCATATGAACCCGACTGGTTAATATTTTAATACAGCTCCCTGCCCCAAGGAGTAAAATATCCGAGCCGAATTGTCTAAAAAGCCACATTGTAGGAGCGTTTTTTCTCAGCAATGACGCCGTGATTTGACTGTTCACCTCCTTTATGATACTGCGGAGCGACTCGTCCTCGCTCATTCCCCGAGAAATGGTCCGTTTCCTCGGAGACCCGCTGTTCTCCACTGAATGCATTTTCTATTTTTGACGATGTTGTTATTATATAAAACGCTCCGTGGATCTCTTCGGGGAGAAGTGTGCTTGATTCTTATTTGAGAGAGGCGTAAACGACGACGCCCAAGCAGCGATGTACGGAAAGCCACGGGGACCAAAGTGCGTTTAACACCGCCCTCAAGCCGCCCACAAGCCACAGACAAATGTGAAGAGGGGATACTCAGGCAAGGTTGGAAGCTTTGAGGGGTGTTTGGTTGGTTTCTCTTTAGTTTTTGTAATATGTTTAGGCTACATTGTATTTTTTAACATAACTCATTCACAATTCGCATATTTTGTTCAAATTAAGTGGAAAATGTGAGTATGGGCCACTTCTACAGTGCTGTAAATAAAGAGCAAAACTGGATACACGTGTCAGTGGAGATAAACACACACAGAAATGCACATACTGGTGAATAATAAAAGATTCAAAGGGGCTCCAAATAAACCCAATAAACAATGAGGAGAGAAACATGATTGAGCCCAACAAGGACAAAATAATGAAGGG